>ML786830.1:489033-555377 GCA_009831015.1 Picea engelmannii | reverse complement strand
AGAAGAGATGTGACGACTACGCTCATTCACAAGAAGATGATTATAATGAGGCTCTGAAATCCTTTTTATGATAAGCAGGAATGCCAAAACCCTAGACATCCAAAAACCTAACCCTAGGAGATGAAACGCCAAAATTCATGTGGGCCCTGTTTGGGTAAGTTAGTACATTAACTTCTCGAGTTCATAAATTTTGCATACGATCTTTGTTTTAGGCGCATTATAGCCCATTGGAAAGTTCTTTTAGAGAACTATGCATTATGCCATGAAACTTTGACTATGTATACAATTTTACTATGACAGGCCAAAATAACATTGTTTAGGGCCCCAAAACGTCCCTGGAAGTACAGAAAGATGTGCTGACATGAAAACATACAAAATAAGCCAGTTGGATTAGATGGGAGACCACCAGTATCCACCTAGAAGATGTGTAGGGATTCAGATAGCCCTGGAAGTGTAGAAACCACAATTACAAAGAAGTACAGAAGAACGAGTTGAACTAAAAACTAACAAGAGGAGCCAGTTGGAACATGTGGGTGGTCGCCAATATCCACCTAGATCATGCTAATCCTTCTTAACGTGTTTGAAAAAACAATATTTCTTTAGACTGCTTAGACTTCCTTTTATTTAAAACCATTTCTATAAAAATATCAATATCTTTCTTAGTAATTTATATTTCCTTTAAACTTCCCACATCCCATGATATTTGATTTTGATATATTTCGTCTAGCTTACTCATTGTTGGAATCTAAATGATAGAAATCATGAAGTTTCCCTAAATCAATCCAATGACATTCATATTTTCCTTTATCTATCTCTCGACAATTTGTTCATCTAATCCTTCTTCTAACTCTGATTATGAAGATATTCTCATTCTTTTGGGCAATGGTCCACTTGATTAAATTTCATCTTGTTCATTTGGTTCTTCTATTTTTTCCCTCTTTCTAAGCATTCATGTCTTATCAGAAGTATCCATGATATAGTCCATTTCTTGCATTGATGTACCACTATCTAGATTCATTGTCGTAGTTACAATATAACTCAATACAACATTTACTACAATTGAAGGCCAATCATCATCAATTGGAAACATTTTTGAATTGATACATTTTGTTTATTGACTAGTTCCTTTTTGACAGTTTGTTTTAAACATGATAAAACATGTTGTCCTTGCAAAACTTCTTGTACTTATGTACAATTTTATTTATTTGCTAAGCTCTCTATATATGGATCTCCATTATGAATATAAGGGGAAGAACTAATGGAAACTCTCAAGCTAGAAATATGTGATATGGAAAGTAATTCCAAGATTTTCCTTCAATCAAATTCAAAGACTTCATCTTTTTATCTACCACCTGCATAGCATACTTCTTAATGATCAAAAATGAGAATACTTCAGTAGGCAAAGAAAAAGTGACCTTTTAATTTCTTATAGAAAAATGGATAAAATATGAGTTCAACAACCAAATTGAGACAAAACACTTTCCTCTATAAATTTGATCACAATAGCATCAATGGATTTGCTTATAGGAATTGCTTCCACCCACTTGGTGAAATAATCAATAGTAGTTAATATCCATCTTGGATGCTATCCACTGGAAGGAGGATGTATTTTTCCAATGAAATTTAACCCCCATTGTTGAAATGGTGCTTAAACTTTAATAGGCTTTAAGGGTAGTGGAGAAAATTTTAGTTTACCCACAAATAGTTGGCATTCAACACAAGCTCTAACCTTCTTATTCACTTGGGCGAAAAGAGTTGGCTAGTAAAAATTAATTCTCAGAATCTTATATGCAGTGGCTCTCCAAGAATGATGACATACACACATTCCACTATAATGTTCTATTATTACAACATCAATTTCCTCTTCTAAAACACGGTTAAGAAGAATACCAACTAGATCTTTCAATAACTACTAGTTAGTTACAAGAGGTCTTACCTAGTCCAAATGACTGATTGGAGACAATCCTTATCGGTTGTCCTCACTCCAACTGTCTTTGTTCTTACTTCAAACAACAAACCTTCCTCAATCTATTGGCATAAATGAAAATGAACACAAAATAACTACTTTAACTAAATTAATCAGGTAAATTAGTTTCTCTACTAAATATTGAAAAGGAGATTAGTTTTGATACAAACAACTCAAAATTTAGGGGAGGAAAAGAAGAGAGATCTTCATTTTATTATTAATAAAAACAATACAAATAAATGTACCTAATTCTATTGACAACACTATTCTATTTCTAACCATTGTTTGGATTCCTCCGATCCCAGACCACTTAGCACTACAACACCTCCAATGTTCTTCTCCTTGAAAATATGAAGAAGATCAATGGATCTTAGGCCTCAATGATGCAAATAGGAAATGAACTTTGGGAAATAGGGGTTTCCAAGGAAATGAAGGTCATAAAAACTTTGGGAATATAATGACTTTGGTTGCTTTGGGCTAGATGATTACTCTAGCACAATAACAATGCTTGTCACTTTCTCCTTCCTTTGAGTCTGTTTTATACCATTTCAAGATGGTTGAGATCGTTCTTTATGGGTTTTAGGGAATTATAGAGTTATTTTTCCCATAAATCTTGCTCAAGAGCCCATAATTTTCACGGTTTTTATATTTTTTTAGTACTTTGGAGTGCACTCATGCCTTTATTGAAGGGAAAGGGTGAGTACTCATGCCTTTACTGAGCAGAAGGTGTTAGTGGATTTCTAGGAAGGATTTTTGGAAACGTTTTGGGTGGGCCCAAGTAACAAAAAAGGGGATATGAAGGGATAATGACCAATCAAATGCATCTTAGCTACTGAGGTGGAAAAAGATGCTATAATAGATGCCCCTTAATGTGTGAGGTCAAAAGGGGAGCTAATGGTTGAAATACATTACAATACTATAGAAGGAGAAATTGAGTGGGACCAGGTAGATTTCACCACACTGTGGATCAGGAAAGCACCTGCAACAAAAAAAAGGTATCATATTACTCTCTTCTCAAGGTGGGAATACCCATGCTCAGGTGTGGAAAAGCATTGCCACCAAATCAAGTACACTACAGATCCATGAAGTATATATAAAGTAGTGATAACGGCCACAAAAAATATACACGGTGGATCCATTTCAAAATAAATCATAGTCACGAACAATACATAGTGGATCTATGTCTAAAAATATATTAGAAGGATAACTGAAGCAATGAGATGAACAAACTAATCCTCCAAAAGTACCAATGTCATATGGGTGAGAGGTATTGTCTTGCACAACTCAAGTAGCATCATAAAGTGGAGATGCTACTACGACCTAAGGTATTCAATTCTAACTCATCAAAGGTACGAATTTGCACCATGTGAATTAAATGTGTTGATGTCGAACACGGGAGAAATCATTTGATTACCGGTCATTGATGTATAACGTTAACAAATGAGAGATAACCCAGTGATAATGAGAATGGGAATCAAGGTACTTAATACATTCTAGCAAGTATGAATGGATGTGATTTCATCGAACACTTGTATAATCTATTGATCAGGGGACATTGGTGTATTCCCACTGTCAATAGTGAGGGATCCTACCACTGATGACTACAAGCCCCAAGGCACTATAAAGTCTCTAGATCTAATTCCCAGAGAAAATGAGACGGATTCGAATAGATCCACTAGAATGAGGGCATTAGGGAACTCCTCATCATTCAACATGGGTGAACATAAGGAGAAAGAGTTGAAAGGTATCATATGAAAGAGTTGGAAGAACCCATCACCGAGTACATATCCTTCATGCACCAGCTGGAATAACACATGAAAGAGACCCTCTTAACAACGACTGATAATGAAATCCATTGACAGAGGTAAGGACTTCCACCAATGATGAAAATGGAAACCAAGGTACAACATGGATCCAATATGTGAATAAAGGTCTTGTCGTCGAACACATGGGAAACCACTCAATCAACAACCAATGATGAGTTTTTGTCTACTAAGAAAAAGATAACCTACCAATGATGAAAATAGGCCCACGGTACTACTACTCTAGGTCAAACTCTCAAAGAAATGTGTTGTAATCGACAAGGGATAACCCATCAGCGGGAAGTCAATGGGGACCTTCCACAATAGCACAAGTAACGGATAAAGATATTAATCATATTGAGAATGACTTGGAAATCGGGAAGGTCGACATGAAAAGTCATAAAATATGAGGAATGGATGACACGAGCTAAGATATCCCTTGAACATAAGCATGACATAATAGTGACTTGAGCACAAAGCAGAACAATAATATAAGTATGTGACATAGGAGGCACCAATGAACTCTCCATAATGATTGGAAGAGTAATCGGCTGAAGGAGTATTAAAACTCAAAAAATAAAGGTTCAACTTCCTAAGTTCATACTAAAACCCAACTTGTTGAGAAGACGAATCAAAACATGGTGCTTTGCTCAAGTGAGACATAACTCAAGACAGTTGCCAACAAAACTAAGATCTTTGTTATTTCCCCCCTCTCTCTCCTTTTATCATATTTGATTTTTTGTGTCTTTTTCATATTATTAAAGCCTTGAAAATAACAAAAGAATGCTAAAATATAGTAGAGGAAATAGATGTCGTAGGACAAGCAAACTAGTTTTGAGCGCATGGAACATACCTATGCAGAATGCAAGGAGGATGTGTAGGATATGGATACACTTTGCGGTGTTTCCCCTAGGGATATGGTTTTGAGGTGTAAAGGAAACAAATGCAAAGGTGAGCAACTGAATAGAATGCATATGCAGTAAGAAGAAAATGGTAAAATGAGGTTGGCATTAGGCTCAAAAGTGCAAGCAATGGTATGTGACTCAGCAGTACAACTTGAAAATAAAAAAATGGGAGTATCGTGGGTAATGACTAGCAATAGACAGAGAAGAAATCATGTAAATTCAACACAAAGTCATGGAGTGGATAAAAAGGGACTCCAAAACCTATGAAAAACTTTTGCATGGGTGCTAGAATGACAAACAAGGCTCTAACTAGGGCACCCATGATCGATAGGCTCTACCACATAAATTACGACACTTTTTAAATGACAAATAAGGCTTCATGTTGCAACTTAGTGGGGTCGATCCTAAGGAAAAATGGAACATGAAACTGATAAAACGCAATGCAAGGTGGGAAAACCTAACCTATATGCTAATTTTGAGGTCATTACCTATCAAAACAGATCAATGTGGACTAATGTGATGAAAAAATGCCAAACAAAATGTCTCCAAAGTCTTGTATATATGACCAACAACACTCATCCAAAAGTTAATAAATCCAATATATAAACCTCTTATAACAACGTGTGCTCTTGAATACAAAACTTGAAAACAACAAACCTTAAAAGTACAATATTGTACAAATCACAGCACAGCCATGTGACTTATGCATAGTACTTCTTTAGGTAGAACCTATTACTAGTCTTTGGTCAAGGATTTATTTGGCAAACAACCTCTAAAGTCTCTAGTTTGGGAAAAAATAACAACATATTATGCATGTATTTTCACAATCTACCATTTGTAGTCATGGATTCAAGGATAGCCTCATCTGAAGGCAATTCAACATCCAAGAAACTATGTGAATTGGGAGGATTGACGACCCAAATGGGTGAAGTGAACTGGTCATGTTCCATATGATGATGGAGATTTTGATCAGAGATGGTATAGTCTATCAACAAAGACTCATAAATACCAAGGCTTGAGGACCTAAAAATAGTGAGATCAGACTGAAGAGAAAAATCACAATTTTTGGGGGCAATAGGGGGAAGGAAGGGCTCATGTGCCCCCATTGGATAAATATGTGGATCAATGGTCAACATGTCCCAAGAAGGAAAAACTTGAGTGTAAAGTATTCTTCTCATAAGAAATTGAACACCAAGGACATGATGCCACATAATTCACTCGTGGAAGGGTAGAGTCCACTCGAATACTAGGAATGTATAAAGGGGTAGCATGAAATAAAGTCAAGTTAAGATGGTGATTATCAAATTAAATTTGATCGATAGTGGCAATGCTTATGTTGTAAGAAAAATGCATCACTTGAAAGAGTGTAAACACCACAACATTCGTAACATATACATAATCATCCCCAAGAATCATATTGAATTCTAATGGGCCTTGCACCGCTATCGTATCAACTATGATAGTATTCCCACCTAACATGATAGGCAACTTAGGAATAATCCCCAAAGATTCATTAGGTCTTCTATCAAAAGCCAACAATTAATTGGTACCTGGCATAAGCTTAGGAGAACCCAATCTTGCCGAGCAAAGGAGGATAAAATGCTTGTAGAGGCTCCTTCATCTACTATACATCGATAAATGTTTGTTGAATTAAATTCAACCCCTATTTGGAAGGGCCTAAAAGAAGGAAAGTGAGGTTCAACAAGATTATTCCAATCAAAGGAAACCATCCTTGAACTTGGAGGGAGCATGCTTGAAGTGAGTGGAATGCCCCCTTGTTAAAAAGGTTTTGAATTGGCTTGACCACTTTATCAATCATTGGTTGAATAGGTTGCAAGACAACATGGTCAATAGACACATCACCCTCTAAAATAAGAGTGGGATCATTCAAAGATTGCATCAATTTGACCACTTCATCAACCATTGGTTGAATAGGTTGTAAGACAACATGGAGAGTAGACTCATCACCCTGCAAAAGAAGAGTGGGATTGACCGAAGATTTCATCAGCTCAAACACTTCATTAACCAATGGTTGAATATGTTGTTGAGAAACTGAAGGTGGTTCAGGAGAAGAAGGGTCTTGAGATAGGGGCCACACTCTTTGTACCTCATGAATAACATGGCATAGATGAGTAAGGTGATCTCCCTTTCCAAGTTTACAAGGGAACTTAGGATTGCTTCCTATTTGTCTAAATTTATCAACAACATCAATGCCCCCGGCATGACTTACATTGTTTAATGGCTTATCCCCAACATGACTCACAATGGTTGGTTACTTATCACCAAGATGACTTGTAGTGACTAGATTCCAATCTCTAGTATGACTTGTAGTTACTATATTCTCGCTCCCAGTATGACCTTCAGTGGCTAGTCGATTACACCAAACATGACTTGCAACAATTGGTTTCCTATATCCAATATGACTTGTAGTGACTAGATTCTCACTCCCAACATGACTTATAGTGGTTGTTTGCTTACCCCCAGCATGAATTGAAGAATTTCATTGCATTGTGACTTGCAATGACTAGATTCTTGCCACGAGCATGACTTGCAATGGTTGGTTGCATGTCTCCAACATGACTTGTAGTGGCTAGTGACTTTTTCTATTGTCTTCACTTCTTCTTATTATTCTTCCTCTTTCTATGCCTTTTATACTTCTGGTTACTAGTAGCTAGACTTTCACCAGATGAGGCAAAAAGAGGAGGAGTATATTTCATTGACGAAGAAGGTAAAGGATCAACATCAATTTCATTCCCTTGAAATAAGGTGTGTATATGAGAATCCTCGTGATCATTTGGAACATTCAGAGTGGTCCA
The DNA here is from genome assembly GCA_009831015.1 of Picea engelmannii. Classification (NCBI taxonomy): domain Eukaryota; kingdom Viridiplantae; phylum Streptophyta; class Pinopsida; order Pinales; family Pinaceae; genus Picea; species Picea engelmannii. The sequence goes on along the minus strand of ML786830.1, from coordinate 547,888 downwards.
TAGCCAAAGAAATAGTCCTACAGTCAATCCAAGAATGTTCAAAGTGACCATCAAGGGCGCACCAACATTTCCAAAGAAAGGAAAAGCACAAGAATCCCCTTGGGAAGGGGAATCTTGTTTGGTATCCTCGAGAAATTTAACCATAATGGCCTTATTGCATAGGGTATTCCCTTGTGGCATTGTTTGATGCAACTTTGGTCTCTTCATTGGATATCACGAACTAGCGTTGTTCAACTTGCACCTTTGAGGAGGCGGCTCCACACTTTCAGGAGAAAGATTATGGGTCCTTCTAGACCGGTGGAGTGGTTGGTTAGCTACTTTGGATTGGAAATTCAAAAGTGGAAAGACACGGACAACCTAAGGCCAACTAATAGGAAACCATAGAGCACACAACTACAAAATTCTTGAGAGGAATCAACAAACAAACTACTCTTCCAAGCCTCACTCCAAGTTGGTTAGGTCTTGAGTCTAAAGTAGTGAAGAGTTGATCAAAGGACCTTCTAGAGATAGATATGGGTTGATTAAGTCCCAATATTTATCAATGAAGGAATGAGAGAGAGTTACAATAACCTGATCGCAACGTTCACCTAAGGTGAAAGTACCCTCGAGAAGTCGGGTACCCTCCAAAAGAGATAAAATGATGATTAGGTGTCTGCCTCAGGTACCACACACACTTCCCACTCACAGTTACTTGTTTGGAATCTTAAGAAAAAAATCGCCAAGGTTACCAATTCTTAATCTATAACCAGGCAAAACAGTCGTGGGTTAGGATAACAGGTATGGGCAAGGAAACAAATCCCAAAGCTTCCAAAAGTGTTTTCACCTAGAGGACTTGACACTTTGGAAACCCCTGTACACATAGTAATCCAACGGACACTAAAGCAAGCGAAGCAGGGGATATCACCTCCACTTACCCTAATCTGACCTTGTGCTTAATACCTATGTTAGAGGTGCTTTCTTGGAAATAATTCCCTACTACTACTGGGTTTTACACTCTTTAATAAACTCTAGTTTCAAGTTTCATGGCCTTGGAGAATTTACTCTACAACCTTATTCCAAGGCCATATTTCCTAAACTATTATTGATTTTTCTACAAAGAAAATTGTCTAGTTGTTTTTAGTTAACTATTTGTTTTAGATGGTTGTTGATTACTCACAGTCAATGAAATTCAATTGATAGTGTTTTTGAGATTCATGTAGAAATAAACTTTTAAGAACACTAGCAAACAATGTTGATTATTTGGGTTGGTTGTCATTGATGTCAATCCTTGAAGAAAGTCCGGTAGCACAAAGGTTTGGGTAATGGACCAAAGATTTTTTGATATATAATGGTATGAGTTTTAATATATTTGAAGGTACGACTATTTTTTATGGATAGTACATGTCATGCCATTTCTGGTGGTATGTGGAACGTCACATAACTCCTCACGGTTAGAGAGTTATGGCCATGTGAAGTTGGATAACCCTCATGAGTCATCTAGAAGTCCCAAAAGGTCAAAGTAGTCAAAGTGGTTGAAAAGAAGAAATTATTTAAATAATAAAGTGAAGTGATGAGTGTACTATCAGTCAAAGTGGATACAAAAGAAATTATTTAAATAATAAAGTTAATGGAGAAATTACTAAGTGGACAAGTGGTTAGAAGTGGGTTGACCCTAAAATAAGAAAAGTGGTTTAAGAGATTTTAGAAGATAAATAATAAAGTGAAGTGATGAGTGTACTATAAGTCAAAGTGAATACAAAAGAAATTATTTAAATAATAAATTTAATGGACAAATTACTAAGTGGACAAGTGGTTAGAAGTGGGTTAACCCTAAAATAAGGAAAGTGGGTTAAGATGGTTAAAACGTAACCCCTTGAGGAAGCTACATGAAAGTATAAATAAGAGGCAAGGCTCTCTCGTTTTAATCCCACTTGAGCATATTGAATATCTACAAGTGACTGAGGTAACCAAAGGATATCTAAGCTGAATTTCAGAGGGAAGGTGAAGAAAAGAAGGCCAAAATTCAAGGGAGGATAAATTCTTTTGATGATGTTTTTTAAGGTATGTTATTTACAGGTCATCTCCCCATTTTCGCAATAAAAAAATTTCTAGAATGATTTAGACCATGAAATTGGGAGGTCATTGAGGAAATATATCCAAGTATCTATGATAAAAATTCCAGCTTGTGAGTCGTTGTATTTTTGGAGTTACACTCTGTGGAAAATAGGGTTTGTGGTTAGTCCTGAAACTAGTCTAAAACAGGTGTTTCAGGTAAAAATGTCATAACTTCTTCATAACATATCCAAATTTAGTAAGACCAAATGTATTGGTTAGAGTATATTTTTTAGTATTCTTCATACCATTTTTAGATCCATACAACAAATATTATGTGTGGGTCACTCTCTACAAGTTCGCTCTCTAGAATAAGCTAGAATTCAACAAGGTATGCCATTTTTGCTATAACTCATTTTCTCAGAGGTTCCAAGTAGTGAAATATGGAGGAATTGCATAAAAGACACTGAAGAACATTGTGTACTATTTTCAGATATTTATTCATTACAGGTACATAGTTATGATTATTTCAAGTTAGGTTTGTTGACTAATCCAAAATTAGTCACGTGAGACTAAAGTAAAGTTTGATGAAAATATTAGTCTCTTGTTGTTAAAGTTAAGGAAGGTTTGCAGGTATGTGATCATATACAACAGGTCTATTACAGATTTACAAATCAGATTTGGATGATGAAATTGATGAGAGTTTTTGGTTGAGGTACATGTTGGGTACATGGTTGAGACAAGTAGTTGATGAGTTGGCACATACATGAGGGGTATAGTTGATGATGTTGGTACATCTTGATGAGTCATAGTTTATGTGTATTTGATGCATGATTGGTACATATTTGGTGCATGGTTGATGTACTCGTTGATGGTATAGTTTGAGGTACAGGTTGGTGCATGGTTGATGCACTTGTTTATGGTACAAGTTGATTACAGGTTGTTTGGTACAGGTTGGTGCATGGTTGATGCACTTGTTTATGGTCCAAGATGATTACAGGTTTTTTGGTATAGGTTGGTGCATGGTTGATCCACTTTTTTATGGTATAGGTTGATTACAGGTTTATTGGTACAGGTTTACAACAGTATATCTCATAGTGATAGTGTGATAGTGGTTTCATCATTATACTTTTATTTTAGGGTGGTTGGATGGGGCAAGGATAGGTGGTTATAGCCACCTTCTGATTGTAGCTAGAGAAAATAGGGGGTAGTAGCCTCCTTCTGGTTGTATCCAGAGAATTGGGGAGTTGGAGCTTCCCTCGGGTTGTAGCCTAAGAAACTAGGGAGTTGTAGCCTCCTTCTGGTTGTAGCCAGAGAATTGGGGAGTTGGAGATTCCTTCAAGTTGTAGCCTAAGAAACTAGGGGGTTGGAGCCTCCTTCAAGTTGCAACTGGAAAACAAAGGAATTTGGTTCTTCCAATGAATGTAATTCTTAAATACATAAGAGAAAAATCATTATGTGGTTTTCTCTCGCTTTGAGTTTCCACATAAAAACATTGGTGTACTTTGTATGTGTATGATTGTTCATTTGTTCATTGTTTATTTACTCTGCAATTATCGGATGATAATGCTACATTGATATAACACTTGCATTGTATGGCTAAAAAGGATTAAATTGCTCTATTACTAATTCACCCCCCCTCTTAGTAATCCAACAATTGGTTTCAGAGCCAATTCCTTCAAGAATTGATTTAACCATTGAAAGGTAGATCATGGAGAGAAACAACATGTATAAACATGGAATACCACAGTTTGATGAGAAAAAGTATGCATTCTAGAGAAGAATGATGAAAACATATATACAGGCACAGTGATTTGAAATTTGGCAATCTATAGTAGATGGATACAAAGAACCAGTAGTTCCACCAACAAGTGAAAGAGCAATAAAACTCGGTCAAAATAATTCCAAAGCCACAAATGCACTTATGAATGGTCTTGGTGAATCGGTATACACCAAAGTTATGCATTATAAATCCGCTAAAGATATTTGGGACAAACTTCAAAATATTTATGAAGGAGATTCAAAATTCAAAGCTTCAAACTTACAGAGGTCAGTTCAAACAACTAAAGATGAAGGAAGATGAGAATATTGTAGCTTAATTCTTACGAGTCGATGAAACAGTAAATGCAATCATAGGATTGGGAGAAGAAATTAAAGAATATGTAATTGTTCAAAAGGTACTAAGATCTCTTCCTATGAGATTTGATCCTAAGATATCAACACTAGAAGAAAGAGTAGATCTAGACTCAATAAGCATGGACGAACTACATGGAATCTTCACAACATATGAAATGAGAACTGAACAGGAAAATCCAAATATAAAACAAGTAGCTTTCAAAGCATCCAAAAGGTCAAAGAAAAAGGGAAAGAAAAAATAAAAAGAACATAGCAGCAGTAGTGACATCTCGGAAGATGATGAAGAAATGACCAATTTTGTCAAGAGATTGAACAAGGGAACCAACGACAGATATAAAGGTAAGCGTCCATTAATTTGTTTTAATTGTGATGGTATTGGTCATTTTGCTAACAAATGTCCTCATAAGAAAAATAAGGGGAATGATGAAGATTACTCAAATAGAAAACAAACATATAAAGGCAAAGGAACCACAAAGAAAGTTTTCAAGAAAATCTTATGCACCAAAGAAGACATATCCTCATCAGATGAAGATGAAGTGAGTGACAGTGAGACAAAAAGAGTTTTATTCATGGCATTAAAAGACTTTGATAAGAAGACATTGAAGAAGAATATGAAGAGGCAAAAGTTGACTACCGAGAAGAACTGTTGACTGCCATAGAAGTTATAAGAAAAGAAAAGAGGAAAAACAAGAAGCTACAAGAAGAACTAGACAAGAAGGAAGACACTTAAGAACTAGAGCAGATCATCGCGGAATTGATTGTCCAAATAGAAGAATATAAAAGAATTGAAGAAGCACTCAAAGAACAGTTAGAAGAAAGAGACAGGATCATTGGAAATTTGGAAGCAGAGATTATCAATTGAGAAAGGATCTTCAAAAGAAAAATATGTAGAACAACTCAATAAGAAAGCAGAATCAGTATAGCAATGAAGAATGAACACTCGCTCTATAAGCTAAGAAGAAGAAGCGTGGTTGGTATGTTGACATTGGTTGTTCAAAACATGAAGAACAGGAGAACAAAGACTAGGTCCCAGAGATCGCAAGATTGGAAATAAAACGAGATGAAGAAAAGTCTACAGAGAAAAGGAAAGATGTCAGATACATAAAGATTTGGAAAATAACTGAAAGAAAAGAAGGATAGGTAAATAAGGAACAGGTTCAAGAGATTGTACTTTCAGGCACTGTAGTGAAAGATGAATCCACATATAGAAAGAAATAAGTCAGAGCTCATGTGTATTTTATGCATGATTGGTACATATTTGGTGCATGATTGATGCACTCGTTGATGGTATAGGTTGAGGTACAGGTTGGTGCATGGTTGATGCACTTGTTTATGGTACAGGCTGATTGCAGGTTGTTTGGTACATGTTGGTGCATGGTTGATGCAATTTTTTATGGTCCAGGATGATTACGGGTTGTTTGGTACAGGTTGGTGCATGGTTGATGCACTTGTTTATGGTACAGGTTGGTGCATGGTTGATGCAATTGTTTATGGTACAGGTTGATTGGTACATGTTTACAATAGTATATCTCACAGTGATAGTGTGACAGTGTTTCCATCATTCTACTTTTATTTCATGGTGGTTGGACGGGGCAAGGACAGGTGGTTTTGGACACCTTCCGATTGTAGACGGAGAACATAGGGGGTTCTAGCCTCCTTCTGGTTGTATCCAGAGAATTAGGGATTTGGATCTTCCCTCGAGTTGTAGCCTGAGAAACCAGGTGGTTGTAGCCTCCTTCTGGTTGTAGCCAGAGAATTGAGGAGTTGGAGCTTCCTTCAGGTTGTAGCCTGAGACACTAGGGGGTTGGAGCCTCCTTCCAGTTGCAGCTGGAAAACAAAGGAAGTTGGTGTTTCCAATGAATGTAATTCTTACAGACATATAAGAAAAAGAATTCAGTGGTTTTATCCCACTTTGGGTTTCCACATAAAACATCGGTGTACTATGTATGTGTATGATTGCTCATTTGTTCATTGTTTATTTACTCTGCAATTATTGGATGATAATGATACATTGATATAACACTTGCATTATATGGCTAAAAGAGATTAAATTGCTCTATTATTGATCCACCCCCCCTCTCAGTAATCCAACAAACAAAACTTCACACTTATCCTTCAATGTATTCAATTTCAAGTAAACATAAAACATGAACAATTATTTCCTAGATTGTGACCAAAGTAACAAATATATATATATATATATATATATATATATATATATTGTTTTGTGTTATTTTTCCTTTCAAATGAAGCTTAATGCCTTTTACTTTTTCTTTTGAAAATGGATGCAAAATAAAAATATGCAAACACTTTTCCACTGAAAATCCTACTGTAAGCAAACCCTATTGAGACCCTGAGGCTCAAAACAACAAAGAAACTAATAAAATTTGAAATTTAGGAAAGCACTCGCACTTTTTATGAAGGAGAAGTGAAAGTACCCGTGCCCTTTGTGATGGAAAAGTGTGACTACTCACGTCTTTTGTGAAGGAAATGTGTGTTACTTGTGCCTTTTATAAAGCTTGGGTGCGAGTAAATGATAAAATCTCAAACCTAGAATGCACTCGCATCTTTTGTGATTGAAACAAACGAGTACTCATGTCTTTCTTGAGTAGAAGGTGTGAGTGGATTTCTAGGAAGGCTTTTTGGCAGAGTTTTGGGTGGGTTCAAGCAACAAAAAAGGGTATATGAAGGGATAAGGGCCAATCAAATCAATCTCATCTACTTGGTGCCAAAATATACTATAACAAATTGGAACCATGTTAACTAATACTAGGAATATAGAACAATTTAGGAACTTACAAATTAGCATAGATAGAAATTTGGGAACAATTGGCTAGCATAATTATTGAAAGAACGGAGACAAACAGTAGAAGAGTGTTATGATATGTAGACACTTAGGAATTAGTTAAGTTCAATTTGGTATAATGTGTATTTAGGTAAAATTTTGTTTCTTTAGTTTTCATTAGTATGCATATGTAGTTATATAATCTGGCGATCATGATATATTCTAGACATAAAGTGATAAGACAATTCATTTTCTCCTCGATATTAACAATAATATCAACCCATGGCTTAACACCTGATTTATCCATGATCTCTATTTAAAGAGTATGGAGGGTCATTTTCTAATGATTGATTGTGAGAAACTCTCTTGTAAAATATTTTTCTTTTGCATTAATATATTGCCTCAAATGGCCACGTTGGTTGGGGTTGTGGATTGTTTCCCTCATAGATGGTTTTAACCATGTAAAAAAATTGGTTTTATGATCTTTGATTTGGTTGTGTGAATGGTTCCTTAAGGTGTTCGACATATGTGGGAATACCATGTTTTGTCGAGCATGGTATCAGAGCTCGTTTGAAGACCTACTCCCGTTGTAGATTGAGATTTGAACCTATGTTGTCGCATTTATGGGTTTTGTTATTTCTATGCATTTATGGGTTGAGCATATTGTTCCATTGCATTTCAAGTGTTGATTTCAATTGGAATCACTTTTTGTTTCACTCGAAAAGCTTTTTTTTCCCAAGATACACCCATTTTTGTTCGATTCAAAGGTATAAAGTCTGATTACACCCCTTTTATTTTATTTTTTACAGTGTTAATATTCAGGTTTTCTATTTTGTTCTCGGTTTGCTACTCTTTCTGGTATTTTTATGATATTTTCCATCCACTCTATGAGATCTCGTCAAATTAAAAATAGAGAGAAAGTATTTTATTTTCAAAGTATGATCTTTGCTCTGCACTTTATGTGAGCTCAACAAAGAAAAAACTTGCATTTTCCAGGTAAGCAAACCGAGATCTAACCCCATTATTGTTGAGATTCAAAAATCATTTTTTTCAAAATTTAGCTTGTTTTTATGTGTTGTCATGTTGAATTTTTTTGCAAGCAAAAACAAGGGTTTTGTGGTAAGCATGCATTTCGAGGCAAAGAGTTAAAAAAAAAGAGCCCCTCTCATCCTTCATCAAATTTGAAATATATTTTGCATTAGCTCAATTGGTTGAAAGTTACTTTATTTATAAGAGGTCTTGAGTTCAAGCCTTTACTTTTTTAAGTTACTTTTTGAAAAAGTTTATGCAATATTGAGTTGTCCCATGTCTTTATTATAAAGTGCATTTCACTTAAGTTATAAAAGTGAATCACTGCAAAGTAACTTTAATATTCTTTTTAAAGTTATTTTTTGCATGCACTTTAGGTTATAAATTAAATTCATTGTAAAAGTGATTCTCACTTTTTTTTAAGAAGTGGGTCACTTCATAAGTAACTTATTTGTAAAAGTGAGCTTATAGGCAAAGTTAGAGAAGGAGGGGAATTTTTTTTTTACTCTGCCATCTCATTGTGCATCCATCACTACATGGGCCAACTTCTACCTATCACGTGGCACTTTGGTTACCATTTATGCCTTTTTTTTAAAAGGGCATATCTTTAACATCTGAAGTCCATTTTTAGTACCATTATTTTTTAAATGGCCTACTTTTTTTTAGAGATTTCCATCCATACGGTCAATTTCATCTTTTGAATCCATATTATCTAAATATCTTAATATGGCTACTCCAAGTGATATTTTTCTCACTAGTACCAACTATTTCTCATGGAAATCCCATATGGAGGATGTACTAAGAAGTAAATGATTGTATCAGATTACCTTGGGAAAATAACAAACCTCCATTGATGCCACAAAGAAAGCCAAATGGGATAATAAAAATGATGAAGCATGTAGATTAATTAGAATTATCATCTATCTTGATTTATGGTTTCACCTTCAAGGAATTGATGACCCAGTTAAATCCATGGATAAGCTAGAAGTTTTATTTTGTAAACACAATGTGATTCGATCCCATTAACTTGAAAATAACTCAACGACTTTAAACCCCAATGATTTTCCTTGCATTGAAGTTTATTTATTTAATTCAAATCACTTATACTTTTACTTAGAGAAAGTAAAATAAATATGAAGGATGATCAATGAAGATATGTTTTTCTTGCTAATATTGGTAGTGCATATTCTATCTCTGTAACTACCTTTTATACTAGAGAAGCTCTGGGGGATTCTTATCAAGATCCCACTCTTGAGTATTTTTTTATTCTCTTATTAGAAAGCAAGATAAGTTCTTGCATTTTGGAGTGTTATGCACTACAAGTACATCTACCAAAGCCTTAGTGGCCTAGCAGAAAGATAAAACCAAACATCTAAAGAAGCAACATCCTCAAAACAACAAGAAAAACAAGGGTCCCAAACCCTCTCAACCAACTTCTACTACCAATGGTGAAAAATGACCAAAATAAAAAAGTAAGAAAATTGACAAGAATTGTAATTTTTGTGGGCGGGATGGTCATCTGGAGTCTAAATGTTTTAAAAAGATGGAATCCTTAGAAGCATCAATAAAGAAACACAGCATCAACCATGATTATTCTTCTTCTAACTCTTTTTCTCATGGACATGCACTTTCTACTTCTGGTTTCTCCTTCAATGCAAGATCTATTTCTTCTTCTTATGTGTAGCTTATTAATTATGGAGCATCGTATCATATGGCTAAGGATAACAACTTTTCTACTCTTAATGAATGTGACACCAAATAAATATTTTTCGGTGATGATAGATCTCTTAGTGTTATAAGGTCTAGAATAGTTCAGTTCGATGATGGTCATTTCAATGATGTATTATGTGTTCCAAGTTTTTCTTGCAACCTTCTATCAATATATCAGATCACTCATTCAGGTGAAGGTAAAGCAATAGAGTTTTCACCTCACCAAGTTGTAATCAAGGATTTAAAAGATCCTAAACATGTTCTAGCAACTGAAATTGTTGATGATATTACCAAGTTGTACAAATTTGACAACTTTGGGTCATCACCTTTTCCATCAGTTTTTATTGTTCATAGTGATGACTTGAGCAAACTTTGGAAAGAGCGGTTTAGCAATCTAAACTATCACTCATTTCTACAACTATATAATCAAAATATGGGGATTGTTATTCCTATCATATCTTGCATAGATGGTGTTTGTACCGGTTGTGTTATCAACAAACATCATCAAGATAATTTTCACAAATCTGCATGTTAGCACACCCCGACCCCCTTATAGCTTGTTCATAATTATTTGTGTGGTGTGCTTCCTTCTCCTTTCTTTGGGTTCAAGTACTTCATAATTTTCATTGATGACTTCTCCAAATAGACTTGGGGTTTATTTCTTAAAACTTAAGATTGAGGTTTTTGACATGTTTTTGCCTACAAGGCCCTTATAGAAAAGCAATATGGACATCAATTACAGAGGTTAAGAACATATAATGGAGCTAAATATGTTAACAACAAATTCACAACTTACTGCACCACACAAGGCATTCAAATGTAACATACTATTCCATATACACCACAACAAAATGGTGTTGTTGAGAGAAAGAATCACACATTAAAGGAAACGGAAAATTGTATGATCCAATCTAAGAGTTTAAGTCTTCGTTATTGAGAAAAAACCATCAATTGTGTTGATTACATAGTAAATCGCACTCCCACAAAGGATTTAAAAAATATAACATTGGAAGAAGCATGGAATAAAATTAAGTCAAATGCAAGCCATTTCCATGTGCTTGGTAGTGAAGCTTGTGCTCACATTCCCGATGAGAAAAGGAAAGCATTACACCATAAAAGTGAGAAGCACATTTTTTTTAGATATTCTAAAAAATTCAAAGGTTAAAGACTTCTTCAACCTCATTCCAATGAAATAATTATTAGACAAGATGTTAATTTTGATGAAAATCTCTTGAATTGTGAGCCTATTTCGATGTTTGTGCCAGCCTCGCCCTGCGAGCCATCTTCGAATTATGTGCCATATTCGGCCTACGATCCATCTTCGACATATGTGCCATCTTCTATTCCTATTATATTTTCTTCTTCAGATGATGATAGTGAGGATGAAAATCCACCTCTTCTTGCCCACCTTCCTATAGATGATTTCGTTGAACATGAACCTACACCAACACCACCACTTCCTAGATGGGTTTGTTCAACACGAGAAGTAGTTGGTGTTCTTGTCGGTGATACTATAGATCAATGTCATACATATTCACAATTCCAGTGTGCCTCCTATCTTCTAGCTCAAGTTTCAGAGACTCTTGATTTAGACACATTTGTAGAAGCTTATGGCCATCCAGATTGGGACACAACAATGAATCGTGAATATCATCCCTTAATGGTGAACTATCTTTAGGAGCTTGTACCTCTTCCAAAAGGAAGAAAACTTGTTAGATGTAAATGGGTGTATAGAACTAAGTATGAATCATATGGAAGTGTTGATATACATAAGGATTGGTTAGTTGCCAAAGGATTCTCTCAAGTTCAAGGAATTAACTACAATGAAACATTTTCCCTTGTAGCCAAAACGAATTCTATCCACCTTGTTCTAGCCCTTGTTGCCTCACATAGATGGGAGGTCCATCAAATGGATGTTATATTTTCCTTCTTGCACAAGGATATACAAGAACATATCTACATAGAACAACCTCTTGACTATGTTCAAAATGATTACAACCTTGTTTGTCGCCTTAAGAAATCTCTATGTGGTATTAAGTAAGATCCTTGAACTTGGTATGCTAAAATGGATAACTTTCTTCTTGACATTGTCTTTTCTATATGTCATTTTGACCCCAATGTCTATACCAATAACGTAGGAATCCTTCTCATAATACTTGTTCTTTATGTTGATGACCTTATCCTCACTGATAGTGACCCTAAACTCTTAACCCATGTGAAATCCAACCTTAAGAATAAATTTGAAATGACGGACTTAGGATACTTGCATTATTTTCTTGGCCTCCAGGTATTGCAAACCAAGGAAGGAATTTCCCTTTCCTAGTCTAAGTATGCATGTGACCTTTTTCACCACTTTCCCATGGAAGATTGTAAGCCAACCTTATCTCCCTTCCACTATGGAGTCAAACTTGTTACCACTTGTACTACTCCTGAAGCCAATGCCACTTTGTACCATCGGTTAGTTGGTATCCTTTTGTATTTGACTCGTCCTGATATTGACTTTGTTGTTGGTGTTGTTTCCTAGTATATAAAACACCCCATGACAGTCATTCAAAAGAAGCAAAAAGGATACTTTGGTATATCCAGGGCATAGTTTAGTTTCATATACATTACACTTCCAGGGTGTCTCCTTTGTCAGTTGGTTTCAGTGATTCAGATTGGGTTGGAGACCCTGATAATCAAAATTCTATTGCATGTTATGTTTTTAGCCTTGGTTTTGGACCTATCACTTGGGCTTGTAAGAAACAATAGGCTCTTACTCTTTCTTCACCAAAAGCAGAGTACCTAGTAGTGGAAAATGCAAATCAAGAGGCCCTGTGGCTATGGCATATCCTTTCATAGTTTGGATTCCAATAGAAACATCCGACCGCCCTCTAGTGCGATAATTAGAGTGCCATCAAGCTCTCCAAAGATCCAATTCAACGTCAACGCAACAAACACATTGAGCTACAAATGCACTTCATTAAAAATCTCATTCACGATTGAGTTCTTAAAGTTCTCTTTTGCCCCACAGAGGATCAAGTTGCAAACATTTTCACAAAGTCTCTTATAGAAGCAAAATTTTCCAAACTTCGATCTATGTTAGGAGTTTGGGAAGTTATCATTAAAGGGAGCCAGGTTCTAGTGCCTCCTTCCTTCTCCTATCATGTCACCTTTGTAAATCCTTCAATCCTATTCCAAGTTGTTCTTAAGGGGGGATGTTAGGATATTTAGATACTTAGGAGTTAGTTAAGTTCAACTTTGCCTAATATGTCTTTAGGTAAAAGTGTGTTTCTTTAGAATGAATTAGTATGAATTTGTAGTTATTGTTGGCACAGGGGCAAACCCAGGGTTCAATGCTTCAACAACGCACCAACAAAACCCTAACTACCGGCCCTTTCGACAACACCTACGAAGCAGATGAAGTCTCACCCGAGGTAGAGGTAGGGGTGGTTGCAGGACTACAGTGTATGCAACCTTAGCTGGGACACAGATATGTGATTACAATACTCTAACAAAGCACTTAGCAGTTGTCATTCATTAGTACTTAACCTTTGTCTACAACGCAGATAAACCCTAATTACAGCGTAGCACAGTATTCAACAAGATTCAACACATTCAAGCCCTAAGCACATCAACATAGATCAGATATAGCATCTCATTCACATCATTAGGCACTAAGCTATCATATTCATCTACGCATACATCATTGTACTAAGCATTAATCATATGAACCATAAAACAACCATAACGCACAAAGAAACCATAACACAGGATATGCATGGTTCATCTCCAGCCTGGGGCTACGTCAACCAACTCTTCATCCTCTTTATTATCTTTTGTCAATCATCTACATGCACAGAGCCATAAGGTCCTACTCTGAATAGGACAGGAGATTTGCGCACACCTCGCCAAATCCTCCTTCCCCGAGCTAGGTTACAGCACAAAGCCTTTACACAATCTCTTACAGTCACTTGCACTTAGCCTTGCAAGTCTCACACAGTATGCACAAAGCATGTACAACTATCTCTTGCACTTTAGCACATTGGCCTTCACTTTCCCTTAGCACCTAGCATCACACCACCTATTTACATCACCTAGATTTCTATTTATACATTACAAAAGGGCCTAAACATGGGTAAACCCATGGGCCGACATCCCCATACCCGTTACATAAGCCCTAATCCCAAAAATTCCCTAAAAGGGGAAAAGATCCTACGATCTCTGCTTCGACTTGCGCTCCGCCTTCAACAGTCTGTCGAAGCCCCAAAATAGGTCAAACCTGACCAAGGATATCCAAGACTTGGTCAAGGTCCAACAATTATGTAATCCAACGATCATGATATGTTATAGACATAGAGTGATCTAATGACTCATAGTTTTCTTGATCTTAATGACTATATTGATCCATGGCTTAGCACCCAATTGGTCCATGACCTATATTTAAAGAGCATGGAGGGTCATTTGTTGATGATTGATTGTAAGAAAATATCTTGTAAAATATTTTTCTTTTGCATTATTATATTGCCTCAAGTGGCCAAGTTGGTTGGGGTTGTGGATTGTTTTCCTCTTAGAGGGTTTTAATCATGTAAAACATTGGTGTTATGATCTTTGATCTGGTTGTGTGAATAGTTTCTTAAGGTGTTTGTCCTGTGTGGAAATACCCTATTTTTTTTAACAAAGAGGAGCTAGCTAATAGAAGAATAAGGCTTTGAGAGGGTGATGGGCAAGGTAGTAGTTTGAGTAGTTTTTTTACAATGACAACAATTTTTTTGCCATCTTTGAGGTTTGAAGTTTTATTTTTGTGATTGAATATTTTTGTTATGAAATTTCCTAGTTCATTTGATCTTTTTGTGTGAAAATATATCTAGCTCTATTTTTTTTCTTTTGAGTAAAAATAGGAAATTATATTACCATCATGAAAATTTACAATATTCTCCACCATAGTGTTGGTATAATATTCAACACTTTGATCTTAGAATTCAAAGACTAGATTCATGGTTAGATCTTCAATGTTTAACCCTCCATTTATATCTAAAGGAGTGACTTCATATTTTTCCCACTAGAGGTTGCATAACCAACTTGATTGTTTTACAAAATTTACAAAGGAGACGGCTATTAATAACTCTCTTGGTAGGGGTTGTAGGTGCAGGTTTTTTGGGGAGGAGCATTATTCATAGCCCTAATGAAACAATAGAATCTACCTTCACATGGGGACTTGGGACCCCCTCAAAAAATGAAGTTGAAGTGATGCTCTTTGTAAGTGCTTAATAGCTTATCCATTCTTCATAGTAATAGAATTTTTCAAGCCATAATGATTAGAGACTCAATAATCATTATTAGACCATTGTATTATTGTTGCCTACCTAAGATTCCCTCCTTGGTTAGGATAGTGCAAATGATTTTTAAAATATCCCATATATTTGAAAGTCTAAAACCCTTCCACCTCTCACATAAACAAAATATTTTGGCAGATGAGATGGTGAATAAAGCTTCAACAATGGATGAGGGTTAGAAGCTTCAGCAGTGATGAAGATCCCTCCCCAATTAACACATTTCCATTCATGTAATTATGACAAGACATTGACTTAAATCTCTAGTGTCCCAACATTATTGTCGATCGCATTAGCCTAGTGAAGGAATTAATGAAGGTTATTGTGGCATTAAAGTTGGTGGAATGTTGTAATACCCCCAGTTTTTACCCCATAATGTAACTATAAATATAATGAAGATATAAATGTAAGATAAGACCATATGTGAATTGTAATTGTACATTCAACTATAATATGAAAACCTCAATGACTACAAATGAAGAAGGACTAAAAAGAGATTGGGTGTTATGATTCCATAAGTGGGGAAAGCAAAAGGGGGCTTATAGAAGGCTTTAGGCCGGATTAAGTGGGGAAAATATTAGTTAATGACTTGACCTAAGTCCTTAAATGATCTAGGTGGATATCGATGGACACCCACCTATTCCAACTGGCTCACATACATATTTCATCTTGGAAGTTTCAGTTTTCATCTTGGTAGTGTTTTTCTAGATTTTTCAGGTCCTAAACTTCTGGGGTCATTTTGAGGCCCTAAACAACGTATCTTGGACCTACCACAGTCACACGAAAACCTAAGTTAAAGTGTAACAACATAATGTGTATTCCTCGGATAGACCTTTCCAACAAGCTATCGTGTGCATAAAACGAAGATCATATGCAAAAGTTATGACCCCGGGAAATTGATGTACCAACTTACCCCAACGGGGCCCACATGACTTTTGGTGCTTCATCTCCTAGGGTTAGGTTTTTGGATGTATGGGGTTTTGGAATTCATGATTGATGTAAAAAGGATTTTGGAAGCCCTTGAATAACAAAGGAACAAGATGATGGACAACTTTACACAAATCCTTCGACGATTGTCGACAAGTGACGCATTTACCTCAAACAAAGGCACCACCCCCTACAAGGTATATATCAATTTTGATATTCCTATATTCGAAGGTAAAATAGATGTGGATGTTGTAGATAAATGGTTAAAACTTCTAGAAGGGTATATTTCTATCCATAACTTGTTCGATAGAGAAAATATTACATTTGCGCTCCACAAGGCAGTCCCCCATGTCAAAGATTGGTGAGAGACTTTTTGTAAGAAAAAGGAAATAGAGGGATCTACATTA
The DNA here is from genome assembly GCA_009831015.1 of Picea engelmannii. NCBI lineage: Eukaryota > Viridiplantae > Streptophyta > Pinopsida > Pinales > Pinaceae > Picea > Picea engelmannii. Next base: position 531,551 of record ML786830.1, on the reverse strand, counting down.
TTTGTAGTTGCACACACTTGGGGTTCCTTCATGGATGTTATTAAGGAACAATTATACCATGTTGGAAGTTATGACGACTTATATACAAGATGGACCACATTGCAATAGGAAAGGGACCAAACAATGCCAAAGTTCACCAATGTATTCCATACCTTGTGCACCAAACTGGGTATCAAAGACTTTGAATGGCATCTGGTGCTCAAGTACCACAGCGGTCTCCATAGACATATCCAGATAGAAATGGATTTTTTGGACATTTCGTGCTTGGGCACAACCTATCAATATGATGTCAAAATCGAGCAGAAGCTTAAACAGAAAATGCGACAGTTTGGGTCTCCAAACCCCTCACAGAAGAAGTAGAAAAAAGGTGTCCCCAACCCACGGGATAAAGGGAAGAGCAAGGATGGTAAGCCTTAGGCGAATCAATCCAAACCACAAACAAAGAAGGACAATAGGAAGACCAAGAAAGACATTGGGAAATGGTGTGATTTCCACAAGATCCCCTAAACTCTACTCAAAGAAGTCATTGGTGGCCAAGGTGAAAGCCTCTGAATCAGATGCAAAATCTGACTTGGAGTCAGAAATAGAAAAAGGGAGACAAACCATTGATGTAGAACCCAGTGCCATCGTTGTTACCACCACCAAAGTCTAGCCCGATGAACCTGATGAACCAGAGGAAGGTGAGCACCTATTTCATTCACAAATGTGGGTGAAGGGTACTCCACTGCACTTCATCATTAATAGCAGTAGCCAGAAGAACCTCATATCAACAGAGGTCATCAAATGGTTGCATCTGCCGACATCACCACACCTGCAGTCATACACCATCGGATATCTCCGCCAAAGGATCGATCTTCGTGTCAGCCAACAATGTCGCATGCCCTACGACATCAAGCCCTCCAAAGATGAGGTATTGTGTGATGTCGCCTTCCTTGAATTTAGTGATGTTATTTTGGCCCAACCTTTTTTATGGAAATGCCATGATGTATATTAGTCTAGGCATCGTAGTGTTATTATTACTTTGGACATGATATTATATAATATACCAGAGGTAGTCTCGTCTACCATCATTTACTTGATCTCTACCAATCAATGCAGGAAGGTCATCTCTCATATCGGGAAGTTTGTCTTCTTTTGTAATTCATGCTCAGAGTGAGTGAAATCTTGTAGCCACATCCATGGCCTCTGTGACAGGTCTCTCCATGTAACAGAAACAAGTGGATAAGGTCATGGAAGAATATAAATACATCTTCTCCTCCCCCACTAGGGTACCTCTGCATTGCCAAGTCAAGCACTCAATCGATCTGACCCCTGACACATCGTTAACGAATGGGCTAGTCTATCATCACTCTCTGTCAGAAAATGAGGAAATTAAGTGCCAGAACCAAGAGCTTCTATAAAAGGGGCACATCCGTCGAAGCTCATCACCTTGTGGAATCCCAATCATGCTTGTGCAGAAGAAATATGGGTCCTAACGACTATGCATTGATTATTGGGCCCTAAATAAAATCATAGTTAGGAACCAGTACCCAATTCTTTGAATTGATGATCTCCTTAACCAACTCAAAGGGGGGAAATACTTCAATAAGATTGATCTGAAGTTGGGCTACCACTAGGTTCCAATAGAGCATACGGATGTATGGAAGACTACCTTCAAGTCCAAATAAGGTATTTTTGAATGGTTCATCATGACCTTTGGCTTGGAAAATTCCCTAGCAACATTCAGAAGGATGATGGACGATATCTTGCGGCCTTTCACCAATTATTTTATGGTAGTGTATTTGGGTGACATTCTCATCTTCATCAAGAATTGGGCGGAAAACTTGCAACACATTCAATGGGTTTTTCACACTCTATGGCAACACAAGCTATATGAAAATTTGGGAAAATGTTCCTTCGACATGAACAAGGTCCGGTACATAGGCTACATTATTCATAAGCATGGAGTGCATGTCGATCTAGCCAAAATCCAGGTCATTCGTGACTAGCCAGGCCCGACCACACTCACTGAGCTCTGAAGCTTCTTAGGCCTTGCCAATTTATATCACGGGTTCATGTTTGGATTCTTCCACATTTCATGGGCCCTTATGCAAGTGACTAGGGGCAATGGCAAGGAAAAATTTGTGTGGGGCCAGTCGCAAGAGAAAGTGTTCGATGATTTCAAGTAATGCTTGTGCTCATCCCCAATGCTCTCAGTACCCGACCTGCAATAGTCATTTGAGATTGAGACAGATGCTTTAGACTATGTTGTGGGTGCAGTGCTCACCCAGTATGGACATCCTGTGTCCTATCATAGTGATACATTATCAGATATTGTCCGTAAGTACCCCACTTACGACAAAGAAATGTACTCCATTGTACAAGCTTGCCACTAGTGGAGGCATTTCATTCTCAAGAAGGATACAGTCATCCACAATGATCATAAGCCTTTGCAGTTCATGCAGACACAAGGCAAATTGCAAAATGATCGCCATCAGAAGTGGTCCACATACTTGCAATAGTTTCATCTCAATATCAATAATAAGACAAGGAGCACCAACTGTGTCACTGACTTCCTCATCTGACCTCCAGTTGTTGCAATAGCCACAATTTTACACTTATGCAGACATGAGACCTCCAGATGGCCCCAACTCTATGAGGGAGATCCTGACTTCGCCACTACCTACCAGATGTAGGGCACAAACACAGTTGTCATTGATTTTCATCTGCAGGACAAGTTATTGTGCCATCTAGGCCATCTTTGTGTCCCATCAAGTGAGCGTGCAAAGATGATTTGGGAAGCTCACTATAGTCAGGTGGCATGACACTTTGACGTAGATAAGACAGTGGCAGTGTTGCAGCAACATTTCTATTGGCTAAAACTCTAACAGGATGTCTGCAAGTATATCAGGTCCTACACGGCAAGCGTCATTGCCAAATCGACCATTAAGAAACAAGGCTTGTACACCCCTATGCCTACTTTTGACAGGCCTTAGGAATCCATCTTGATGGACTACATGTCGGTCCTTCCTTCAACCAAGCAGTGAAATGACTATGTTTTCATGATTGTTGATCGATTTTCCAAGATGGTGTTTATGGTTGCCTGCAAGAAGAGTGTCATAGCAGAGGCCATTGCCAAGCTCTTCTTCGAACGAGTGTGGGTACATTTTGGGATATCACAAACCATCATCTTCAATCGAGATACCCAGTTCCTCAGGAAATTATAGTCGAGCCTTTTATCATGGTTGGACACCAAGCTCACCAAATCCATGGCTTTACACCCCCAAATGGATGGCCAGAGAGAGGTCATCAACAGGATGATCATGCATATTTTGTGCATGTACAATTCTAAGAATCCACGCACATGGGATGAGAGTCTTCCCTACGTTCATCACAGTTACAACAGGGCCATACATAGTTCAATCAGCCACAGTCTCTCTTAGGTGGGGTTGGGATTTCAACCATTGGATCCCATGGATGTTGCACTACCCCTTATGCCCACACAAGAATAAATATCCCATGTGAAAAATGAAGCCGACAAAGCCATCTAGTTCATTGAAAGAATCCAGCACATACAACAATAGGTTCATGATATTTTGTAGAAGTCCAATGCCAAGTACAAGCAATGTCATGATCAACACTGAGTGCCACACAAGTTTCAGGTGGGAGATAAAGTTTGGTTGCACTTGCAGAAAGAACGCCTTACATGACCCCATCATAAGCTTCTTCCACTCTGTTATGGACCTTATACCATCACCAAGGATGTGGGTGACATTTCTTTTGAGCTCAACATTCCTCCCCTTCCTTGGATTGCACCTAGTGTTTAATGTGGATCTCCTTCGACCATACTTTCCACCATTATTGGACACCTCAAAGGTAGCAAAAAAATCGAAACCGAAAGAGTTCAACCCTGATTGTATGGAACACGCATTTACTGATCAGATTGTGAACACATGGATCAAGGGCACTCTCCAACAACAGTTTCATCTTTATCATGTTGTCAAAGCAGGGCAACTCCTACACCAAGGCAAGTGGCTCACCTGGGACCACATTCAACAGAAATTTCCTCATATGATGGGGGAACTCAACGCAATGGAGACCATTACTTCCTCAGGGGGGGATTGATCCAGGTGGATATCGATGGCCACCCATCTATTCCAACCAGCTCACATATAGATTTCATCTTGGTAGTTTCAGTTTTCATCTTGGCAGTTTTTTTCTAGCTTTTTGGGTCCTAAACTTGTGGGGCCATTTTGAGGCCCTAAACAACGTTTTTTGGGCCCACCATAGTCGCCATTTGTTGTTTAAAATGTGACAGCATAATGTGTAGTCCTCGGATAGATCTTTCCAACGGGCTATCTTACGCCTAAAACGGAGATCGTATGCAAAAGTTATGACCCCGGGAAGTTGATGTACTTACCCCAACGAGGCCCATGTGACTTTTGGCACTTCATCTCCTAGGGTTAGGTTTTTGGATGTCTAGGGTTTGGTAATTCATGTTTCATGTAAAAAGGATTTTGGAGCCTCATTGTACTCATCTTCTTGCGAATGAGCGTATTCGTCACATCTCTTCTCAGAGATAAGCTACCACCATTCTGGCAAGCTTGTTTCAGTCTGCATTTTACAGTTTCAACACATTTCTTATTTAATAGAAGTCAAGTTTTATTGTATCTATGTTATTATTCAATGTGTCTTTGTGTTAATATTATAGATATGTATTTTCATTTCATTCCGCTCATAAATCTGGATCATTAAAACCCTTGATTATAAAACCTTGATTAACTAACCTTTATTTAAGTGATCCCGAGCTTTAGTATTAAAGGAGAAACATTGTCTTCGCTTGAAGACATGTGGTGAGTGCTTAACATGCAAATATAGATGTAAATTTGAGCAAGAAAGAAGGGGGGTACAACATTGTTGTGGTACAAATTATTGTACATATGGAAGGATAGAGGAAAGTTTTATTTGATGGCACCTTGTAGTGTATCGGCATACATGGTTGTGATGTTGTTTCATTTACTTACAATATGATTATAGTGCTACTATGAGAAGGATTTGGTGAGGAATTACAACCATAAATTTTTTGTAAATCTGTTGGTGATTAGATTGATGCTTGAGGTAGAGGGGAATTTGTCCTACAATTAATAGTCCTACAAAGAGATTCCCTAGCAAGCTTATGTTAAATCACTACAAGGGAATTGGGATAGCTTGAGGGACTATTTAGCAAAGAAGGGGATCCCATTCCTAGTGTTTTGCAAGCTGAGGGAGAAAAGTGTTGGTTGATTGGGATAGTTGTAGAGGGATTCCTTGCACGTGAGAGTTTTCTAGTTATGTGATGAATAAGAAGACTTAAAGCCATACCTTAGGACTTCACCCTTATGGATTCATAACCTCAACTTGGGGGTGGCCCCTATCATAGAAATAGTAAGTGTGATAGAGAGCCTAATGTTGGGTGGAATGTAAGTTTGTTTGTAGTTAATTGGAGAATTGTTTTCACATAAACATAAGTAATATGATTGTGTCATGGAATTTTGTATTATTGTGTTTATGTTCTGAAATGTTATTATTTTTCTAGTTTGTTTAGTTATGTGTTTATATCTTTAATGTGCATAATCATGGATTAAGCATTGTATGAATGAATGAATGTATTAGAATTGAAATTGAATGTGATCGATTGTTGTAGCTTTGCTTTGGTTGTTGAATTCTATGTCTAGTTAATGAAATCAATTTTCAATTTACATTTAATATCAAAATCAAATTTTGGTGGAGTTTTGAGTACCATGTCACCTCAAACAATTTACAAAGGTGGTTGGGTACGTTACAAATGTGAGTTGATTGAGTTCTCTATGTAAGAATGTTCCTCACCCTCATTATAGAGTGAAGCATTCATGGTGACAATATTGATTCAACATGGTTCAGTTCTTGGTCAAGTGGTGAGTGTTTGTGACCGCTCACTCATGGGTCGTCACTCCTAGATCATGAATTTGTTTGTGGACCACCCTTCTAGGTTAGAAAGACTCATGTGACAGGTTGAAAGACTGGTCTGACAATCTGTATGTCATTTTTAGGTTTTTTCTTGGGTGATGTTCCATTACTAGTTCAGGTAGTGGTAAAGAAGCGGTGATCTCGGTTGGCTATTGCACTTTGGGTGATGGTACATTGCCACTATTGGAGTGGTTGTTGCATCCTTTGTGAACATGAAAATGTTAAGCGAGGAATGAGGAAAATGTAGCAAATACACTATACAAGCCCAATGTAGCAAAATCAATTGGACATGGAAATGAAACAAATTGAAGGAAGAGTTAACTAGTCATGTTAAACAAGATAAATATATCATAATGGATAATACTACGGATCTAGTGACAATTATGTAATGGGAACAAGAGGGTTGCTACATTTATGAGAATCCATCATTGCAAAGATGAATATCTTAGCCTGCGGGTTAGTTCTCTCCAACATATGTTCAACAAAATCATCACCCATCTTGGCATTGTTGCTAAATTTGTTTCCACCCCATCCTTTGGATGCTAGTTGCTTGTAGAACCCATCTTCCAATGGTCATTTGACCTTAGAAGGTAATTAAGGTATGTTGCTACCTCATGCAAAGGAATTGGATGATAGTGCAATAAATGTTTATACAGTCTTCAAATCAGAGAATGAGGAGCACATGAAAATAGATGGCGAGGAAACACATGAGGATATGCTTGAAGTGTACCTTCATGGGCTAGATTTTTGGGTATCTTTGCATGTTTTTCTATGTTTTGTGGCATTTTTTATTTTCTTAGTCAGTTTGTAAGGAAATACACATGCCACATTTGGAGGATATGGAGTAGGCAGTATGAGAATAGGGTTCCTTTGGATGGTCAATATTGCTTTTATGACTTCTGGCCAGGACCATCTGATGCAGAACCCCTCCCCTCTTGGGGTTTTGCGACCTCCCGGTCTAGGATCTTTCTAATTTTTGAGTTGAATTGACTCTTCGGGCTCCTGATTGAACCCAAATCAATTATACACAGGCCCCTTTTCCTTCTATGTGCAGTTCTATCAAACCCACGAGTTATTCCTGTGCGCTACCAAAACACTAAAGTTCAGGCGCTAGCTTCTTCTGCGATTAGCCACTTCTTCATATGGCCTCGGGTTGTGTCCTTACGCAAACATGCGATTACAGGCATGGGAAAGAGTGGTTTTAAACCAACCCACTTTTTTCCCCACAATTCACCTCCATCTGCCATGTATCCCTTTGTAAAAACCGTGGTTGAAATTGCGACCCGCTCAAGGAGAATTAATGTCTGAGCATGTCCTGGCCCCGCAATCCTTCTCGTTCATTGATCTCTCACTTTCGGATATTATCCGTGATCAACGGCTGCTATCAAATCCCCTTTCCTTCCTTCTTCTTCTACCTTCCACACGTGATCCCAGATCTCCATGATATGTCGACACGTAGCTCCCATCCAAATCAACGGTTGTGGTTGATTCCGGCTTTTCGGCCTTCGAAAGTTTTGACTCTCAAACTTTCGCTTCCTTCATATGGAAATCTTTCGAAGTGGAAGATCTGTTGCCACCTGTCTCCCTGAATCTATGGCTAAGATCCCCTCCATGAATCTGGTCTTCGGGAATCTTAATCCTCAACCCTCGCTTCGTATGACTGGATATCTTTCGGAATGGAAGATCTGCTGACGGGTGTCTCTCCAATTGATGACTATGCTCCCGCTTCGGGACTTTAGCCTCCTCAACCAAATCTATGGTCCTTTAGCTCCCTCTTCGATCAACGATCAAGATATTCTCTGGGACTTCATACTTCTCCCCCTCCACCTTTCTTCCAAAGTTCTAGATCTAGCGCCGAGTGTCCACTCACACATCAACGATTTTCATCACTTCGGATTTCCAGGCTTCGGAAATCTCAAATGTCAAACCTCGCCTTCCTCCATACATCAAACTTCAGGAGTTGCTAATCCACTAACGCGTGTCCACTCTGGATCAATGGTTGTGATCCCTTCACGTCTCCCATGATCTGATGACTATGAATTCCTTTGGGGCTTTACCCAAGTTCACAGATTTACACCACGTCTCCTCTAGATCAGACAACCCAGATTCACTTTGGGTCTTCGGCTCTTTGGGCTTCGACAATCTCAGTTCTCAACCGAAACTTCGCTACAATTTACCCAGATCTCGCGATCTTTTGACAAGTGTCCCCTTGTAGATCGATAGCTCTCGGCTCTTTGACTATTCTAGCTTCGGGAGTTTCAACTCCTCCGCACTCGTTCCTCCCAGAGAATTTTCAACCAAAACTTCATCCTTCTGCCACCTATCAGCCTGGACAATGGACAGTCCCTACTCACTTCGGGACTTCGGGACTTTGACCAGTCCACTCTCCTATGCACCCATAAGAGTTAATCTTCGTGCACTTTACCTTAGATTGGACGGATGTCGATCCTCTGCACTCAGATCTGATGGTTAGGATCTGTTCTTTCTCCTCTACACTCTCCTTGGTTCACTGGACTTAGATCTGACGATCCAGGCTCCTTCCCACAACTGATCTGACGGTTGTTGTCACTCCTCCTCCTGAGCTTTTGAATTCTTCTGACTTGGAAGATTTTGTCAATGTTCAAAGGTTTCGACCTTTGAACTTTCTCTTGCGGACCCAACCCTTCTACTTCCTCCCAAAGGGCTCTTGTGCCCTCCTGGAAACTCCTTTCTCAATTCACACCTTCCAGAGCTTTTCTACAAAGCGTTCAACAACTCTGTGGGTATCCTCCTCTGATACTCTTCTCCCTGAACTCGATAAGAGTTCCTCTGTGCACACTTGCACCCACTCGATGCCCACCTAGCAGAGCTCTACAGAATTCTCAGTAACTTTGATTCTCTCTAAACTCAACACAGAATTCTTCCCGTGCACTCCTTGCACTTTTGTTGATGAAGGTTCAACGATATCTCTCCTAAGCTTCTCTGAGGTTAACTCACCTCTGTCAACGCACTCCTTGCAGACAATGTGCACTCCTTGCACTCAAAACTCAAAGACGAGAAACAATTAAAACTTATACAATACTTAACCAGTTCATACATTCAAAACATGAACGATACATGAAAGCATAACAATGAACACAAATACATAAACACACCATGTGCAAGAAAAATTGATTTTCTATTATCTCTGTGTGTCTATACAGATGTTTACATAAAAACTGAAATGCAACAGAGTCCCAGTTCTCTCAAGTTCTCCTAACCTAACTCTATCCTGAGTTCTACTTCTAAGATCTCTCTCTCTCTCTCTCTCTCTCNGTGTGTGTGTGTGTGTGTGTGTGTGTGTGTGTACAAAATGATGGCTCTATGAGCTTATCCTCTCCACTTCCTTAGTGTCATTATTGTCTCAGTTAAGACACCATACTCCTATGGCTTCATTACATAAATGAAAAGTCCAGATCTGACTCAGACCAAGACCTGCTTACAATCAACCATTTAAGGTGACTATGTCCACTACCTGTACAAAGGTATGGCTTGGAATTTATCAGCCTTACAACACAAATCCTTATAGGATCATATTTCAAATTTAAAAATGGGAGAGTCAATGCCTCTCCTTCTTTGAAATGTGCGCTGATGTGCTGGAATGTTGGCGCGTTGTTGAGGTGGAGAGATGCTCCTGCATCATACTCCACTGCTAGGAAAATCATGAGCTCTTGCTCATGAGCTCTTCTTCTCCAGTGTTGAAATCCTCCTGGATCCCAAACTTTCCCTCTGTCCTCTTGCTCCTCTCCAGCTATGATGTTGCTACTGTTGTTGTTGCTGCTGCTTCTTCTCTTTCTTCCATGCTGCTATGGCAGGCTCTCTTCTGTTCATCTCCCCTTTGATGACTACTTTTGTTGACCTCAACATCAGCTTCTAGATCTCCTTTATCACCCTGTCTAGCTGCTCCAGTGGCTGGCTCTTCTTATGCAGTCTTCTCTGCTACACTTCCTCCTCAAAGGGTAGATCATCATGATCCCCCATGCTGTCTTCATTGCCTCTTGTGGTATTAATTTTCCACCCTGCTACAGACTCCATTTTTGTAGTCTCATCACCAAGTTGTTGCTTAGTTTTCTTCTCTAACAGATTATCTTTTGTCAGCTCCTCTTGTGTTGGCATATCTCCAACTCCCTCCAATCGTTCCTCTGGTTGGTATGCTCCTCCATCTACTTCCAACTTGACCTATCAGATGTGCAAGCTTTGCACCATTACCCTTCTCTCTAGGGGTTCCAATTCCTCATACAACTTAACAAAATCCATGTTGTATATTTCCTCCTCCGCTACAGACTCCAGTGCTACAGTCATCTCTTGTTCAGCCTCCTGGCTGAAAATTTTGAGCAATTCTGATGAATGCTCTTCTCCTTCTATTGGGGTAAACATTTGTGTCTACTCCATTTCTTCCTGTTTGACAGTTTTTGTTGGTTGTCTTCCTCTTCTGCTGCACTTTCATCATGTGCATTGGTCTCTACTTGGTTCTTTGGTACGAATGTCTTGACCCCTCCAATAATCAGAATGCTCTTCTAATCCTCCTCTTTGATGGTGAAAGTATTTAAATTCTCATCATCTTCATTCACATGGTCTACAAACCCACATGAATCTTCACCTATCAGGACTCCTTGTTGACTTTAACCCACTTCTGAGCTCCTAAGACTTTCTGACAGTCTCATTTCTTTCTCCCTGCCCACCTGGCAAGTTGGGACTTATCTTCTGCCCACCTGGAAGTCTATGAGATCAACTGATCCCATCTCATTTCCCACCTGGCAATCTGAACTTTCAGCACTACTCCCCTGGCAGTATATGAGACCTTCAACTGATCTCTTTCCATTGCCCACTTGGAAACTTGAAAGTCCATTTCTGCCCACCTGGCAGTTTATGAAATCTTTTACTGATCTCACCTCCTCCTCATCACTGATGTGTCTCCCAATTTATGGTTCACAGATGTGAATCAGTTCCTCCTCTATGTCATTGAGATTCTCTAATTCCCTCAACCACCTTCTCAACTCTTCTTGTTTCTTTCTGGCCAACAACTTTTGAACAAACCATTTTTCCTTCATGTTCAGAGGACATTCGTAACTCCTGTGTACCTTTGCCTCTTGTTGCATCTTCAATGCTAGTTGTTCCATCCTTGCTCTTATCTCATTGAGCTCTAGATCCATCTTTGGATTGCATTTATGCTTGTGGCCTTCTCTTCGACCACGCTCATGGCCTTCAGTAGCCATTTCCACCTTCTACCTACCCTCTTGGAAAGCCTATGGATCACTCTACATCCGAGAGCATCTCCATCTTCTTTTACAGCTCACCTGGATGTTTAAATTTTTGTTGTTGCACACGTGCAACAACCTTCTCATAGAGCATTAGTACCCTGCTTCCTTCACATGTTGTCTACAGGAAAACTTTCACTTCCGATACCACTTGATGTTATCGAATTATCTCCTTTTATTGTCTCCCTCTTGTCTGCTATCTGCAAACAAAATTCGACCTTCTCCTCTTTCTCTTTCTCCTGAAATCTACAGACGAAAATCATCTCTTATACCACCTGGTGTCAGAGTATATCCTTTCACTGTCTCTCCTTTGCCTACATCTGCAAACAAAATTCGGCTTTGTCCTTTATCTCCCTTGTATGCTATCTACAAACAAAATTAGGCTATGATACCACCTGATGCAGACCCCCTCCCCTCCTGGGGTTCTGCGACCTCCCGATCTATGATCTTTCTAATTTCTGAGTCGAATTGACTCTTTGAGCTCCTGATTGAACCCAAATTAATTATACGCAGGCCCCTTTTCCTTCTTGTGTGCAGGTTCTGTCAGACCCGCGAGCTATTTATGCGCGCTTCCAAAACACTAAGGTTCAGGCGCTAGCTCCTTCTATGATTAGCCCCTTCTTCATATGGCCTCGAGTTGTGTCCTTGCGCAAATGCACGATTGTAGGCATGGGAAAGAGTGGTTTTAGACCAACCCGCTTTTCACCCCACAATTCACATCCAGCTACCACGTGTCCCTTTGTTAAAATCATGTTTGAAATTGCAACCCACTCAAGGAGAATTAACATTTGAGCATGTCCTGGCCCCGCAATCCTTCTCGTTCATCAATCTCTCGCTTTCGACGATGATCCGTGATCAAAAACTAGTATCAAATCCCCTTTCCTTCTTTTTTCTTCCACCTTCCATGTGTGATCCCAGATCTCCACGATCTGTCAACACGTAGCTCCCTTCCAAATCAATGATTGTGGTTGATTCTGGCTTTCCGACCTTCGGGATTTTTGACTCTCAAACTTTCACTTCCTCCGTATGGAAATATTCCAGAGTGGAAGATTTGTTGCCACCTGTCTCCTTGAATCTACGGCCAGGATCCCCTCTGTGAATCTGGCCTTCGGGAATCTCAATCCTCAACCCTCGCTTCTTATGACTAGATATATTTCGGAATGGAAGATCTGCTAACATGTGTCTCTCCAATCGAAAACTGTGCTCCCGCTTCGGGACTTTGGCCTCTTCAACCAGATCAATGGTCCTTTAGCTCCCTCTTCAATCAATGATTGATATCTTCTTCGGGACTTCAAACTTCTCCCCCTCTGCCTTTCTTCCGGAGTTCTAGATCTGGCGTCGCATGTCCACCCTCACATCAACGATTGTCGTCAGTTCAAATTTTTGGGCTTCAGAAATCTCAAATGTCAAAGCTCACCTTCCTTCGTACGTCAAACTTCTGGAGTTGCTAATCCACTGACGCATTTCCACTCTGGATCAACGGCTACGATCCCTTCGGGTCTCCCCTGACCTAAAAACTATGAACTACTTCGGGGCTTTACCCGAAGTTCACAGATTTACGCCACGTCTCCTCTAGATCAAATGACCCAAATTCACTTCGGGTCTTCGGGTCTTTGACTCTTTGGCCTTCGGCTCTCTGGCACTTTGGCTCTTTGGACTTCGACAATCTCAATTCTCAACCGAAACTCCGCTACAATTTACCTGGAGCTCACGATCTGTTTAAGAGTGTCCCCTTGCAGATCGACAGCTCTTGACTCTTTGACTATTCAAGCTTCGGGAGTTTCAACTCCTCCGCACTCATTCCTTCTAGAGTACTTTCACTTGAAACTCCGTCCTTCTGCCACCTGTCACCCTGGACGATGGACGATCCCTGCTCACTTCGGGACTTCTGGACTTTGACTAGTCCACTCTCGTATGCACCCATAAGAGTTAATGTCCATGCCCTTTACCTTAGATCAAACGACTGTCGATCCTCTGCACTCAGATCCAATGGTTAGGGTCTGTTCTTTCTCCTCTGCGCTCTCCTTGGTTTCCTGGACTTAGATCTGACAGTCCAGGCTCCTTCCCACAACCGATCTGACGGTTGTTGTCGCTCCTCCTCCTGATCTTTTGACTTCTTCTGACTTGGAATATTTTGTTAATGTTCAAAGGTTTCAGCCTTTGAACTTTCTCCTACAGACCCGACTATTTGGATCTCACTTCCGCTCTTGAATGCATTATTTTTTTGAGATTTTCGATTTACTCAGTCTCTTAAGGATATCGGCCCTTCTGCTTCCTTCCAAAGGGCTCTTGTGCCCTCCTGGCAACTCCTCGCTCAATGCACACCTTCTAGAGATTTTTTGCAGAGCGTTCAACAACTCTGTGAGTATCCTCCTCTAATACTCTTCTCCCTAAACTCGACAAGAGTTCCTCCGTGCACACTTTCACCTGCTCGATGCCCACCTGGCAGAGCTCTACAGAGTTCTCAGTAACTTTGATTCTCTCTAAACTCAACACAGAGTTCTTCCTGTGCACTCCTTGCACTTCTACTGATGAAGGTTCAACAATATCTCTCCTGAGCTTCTCTAAGGTTAACTCACCTCTGTCAACACATTTCTTGCAGACAATGTGCACTCCTTGCACTCGAAACTCAAAGACGAGAAACAATTGAAACTTATACAATACTTCACTAGTTCATACATTCAAAACATGAATGATACATGAAAGCATAACAATGAACACAAATACATAAACACACCATGTACAGGAAAAACTGATTTTCTATTATCTTTGTGTGTCTATACAAATGTTTACATAAAAACTAGACTGCAACAGAGTCCCAGTTCTCTCAAGTTCTCCTAACCTAACTCTATCTTGAGTTATGCTTCTAAGACCTTCCTCTCAGCCAAGATCTCTCTCTCTCTCTCTCTCTCTCTCTCTCTCTCTCTCTCTCTCTCTCTCTCTCTCTCTCTCTCTCTCTCTCTCTCTCTCCAAAACGAGGGCTCTACGAGCTTATCCTCTCATTATTGTCTCAGTTAAGAAACCATACTCCTACAGCTTCATTACACAAATAAAAAGTCAAGATTTGACTCAAACCAAGACCTTCTTACAATTAACCATTTAAGGCAACTTTGTCCACTACCTATAAAAAGGTATGTCTTGGCATTTATCAGCCTTACAACACAAATCCCTATAGGATCAGATTTCAAATTTAAAAATGGGAGGGTCAATGCCTCTCCTTCTCTAAAATGCGTGATGATGTGCTGGAATGCTGGCGAGTTGCTGAGGTGGAGCGATGCTCCTGCATCACCATCAAATATTGTGTTTGTGTCTAAATGTTGTCCAGTTCAACTGCAACCTTATTTTTTTTAATATAAATTCCTAATTGTTATCGTGAAAAAAAAAAACTCTCTTGTTGGAGGATCATGCATGTTGATGGGATACCCTTTTTTTTTCGTTTTTTCTTATGGTTATCTATCCAACTAATAAATTGATTAGAAAATGGTAGAATCTCATATTGTGTTGATTACTTTGTATCATCTAGCTTGATCAATGGGTTTTGGTTTCCTTTTGTAGTGTCCCCTTCCAGGCACTCTCAAGCCTAGAATGGGTAACCACTAATCAAAACTTCTAATATTTTGGGCTCTTAAGAGCCAATTCACCATAACATAACATAAATGGTTTTCCATAGAGGCATAGAGGGGTTTGAATGCATGCATGGGTTCAAATAATAAAATATATCAGAATATTAAAAGATATACTAATTGAAATTAACCATATCCATGCTCGTATTCAAGATTAAGTGCACTTCACATACAACATGCATAACATGTATGTTTCCATAACATAAAATATAATTTAATTGTATATTTGTAAATAGATATAAAGTACTTACCTTTAACATAGTATGGTCAAAGAAACATGTTGTGTGTGAACAATTTTCCACTCAACCATAGGCATACAGTGTAGATGCCACCCCTGAGTCGGGATATGAGGCTACTGAAGTAAAGGAACCATGCTACATGCTCACAACTCACTCAACCCAACTCAATTACTCTCATTACTTAGTTGATTTGATAACTATAGAGCACTCTAAGAAACTCATCTAGCCATCAAACAACCATGACACTCTCTTCCACTACCCTACATAGGAAGATCCATATTTTCTCTACTCAACAATACTTAAGGAATCTCCTTTGCCTCCAACGCTCTTCAATGCAAGAAGAAAGAGTTCAATATATATCTTGCCTTTTGGGGATAATTTGCAAGAGTAAAACTTGGGATCTTAATTAACCATTGAGCAACAATAACTAGTGGGTGAAAGATTCCTAACTTGCCCAGCTTTTATGCTCATTGAAAACCTATTTATCTCTCATCCAATGTTTACAATTCAGTCTTCATAGTGCTAATTTTGGTCATTTTCAGATTTAGATCATGGGTAACTATGAAGAATGTAGTATGGAAACTCTTGAAGAGAGAATGCACATGATAATTGTGAAAATGAAAAATGGCAATGACCAATGAGAGAATGATTTCCCATTAGGTAGGAGAAGAAGGACTCTTCACACTTTTCCAAATTGATTGTATTATTGTCCCAACCTTAATTCAATAACACATTCAGAGCATCAAACATGCACACACCATAGTCAACAATTGATTTTGATGCATTCCCGTTGGATGCCTTGAACACACAATTGGCATAAGGATGGCTATATCGTTGCCCATGCTTGCATAAGTACGTAAGGTAAACTTCCTCACCAACCTCCATATGTATTCATAATTGGATTTCTAAATTAAAGGAGGTGGATGAGCTTCATTTAAGGCATATGATGGAAAATATATGAGTTCCTAGGTTGACACTTGACAATAAATTAACACTTTCCCATAGACCCTCTTTTCTCTTCTCAACTTTCATTGCCCCTCTTGTGCTCTCCACATTTATCTTGGAGCATTATATATCATATTCCAACATTGAACATTTACATAGTTTCGAACATTGTAGTAAGTCTACCACACATTCAAAATGAAGTATGTTTGCAACGTCTACATGTCTATACATTTTATAGTCAATCCTTGGCCTTAAGCTCTACACTAGGAATCCATAAAAACATATTTACAACACAAGGTAATTTATTCAAGCTCACATGGCTCAACTCTTGTCAATATAAACACACATTTACAATTCTACATACTCTGATACAACACATTCCAAGGGTCAAAACTAGAGTAATACACCTTTCCCATCTTGAGTTTTCTAAATCATGCTTTTGTTTCACCCATTAGTGGGTGGGTTGAGGTCATTTGTAAAAGCTATAGGCTTGGTGTCTTTGGCTTTGTAGTTGGAACCACCTAATGGTGATTAATATCCCAGTGCAACCAAGCGGGTTTACTATTTGTCTACCTTTTAATTAGAGAGACCCTTACATATGGGCAAGATGTTTCCTTGTGCTCTTGCTCAAAATAGAACCTTAAATGGAAAGTGATAAGTTTATAATCCAAAATTTGTGCCCAACTCCGATTATTTCACTCTAAGAGATGCATGCATGAAAATCTCTTGGAGAGAATTATACCTGTAATATTTTTGTATTTAATTCTAATGGGTTCATAGCCTTGACTATTTATGGGAAAGAAATTTCCATCTTTTACAAATCTCATGGATTTGCTCCAGCAAAGGGGGTTTTGAACATGTCCATCTCCTTGTTTCACTATAGAAGAAGGCTAAACATTCTATATTTTTTAGTTTTTCCGATTTGCCATCACTAGAATCCAATTAGGCAATCTTTGCTAAAATCACAATTTTGGATTGATGAATTGTTATTTTTAATGCAAAAATGGATTCAACACTCTCAAATACCCTTATTGCAACTAGGTTACGCAATGTTAACATATGATATCTACAATTATATCGATCCATAATGATTCCTACTGAATTTCAGGTAAAAAATGCCAATTTATCCTCCTGTTATTTTGAGAAATTGGAATAGGGCCAATTCATTGTGCAATTAGACCATTGCTTTCACTATATGTGTTGTGTAAATTTGTCCTAATTTTTACATCATTATTTTTTTACAGCCTATAAAATGCATTATTTTATTGTCTTTATATCAAGAAGGAAGAAAAAAATAGAATTCCATTTTTTATCAAGGACTCTAGAAGATAACAATTAGTGATGGTTGTCCTCATTGTTGGTTGACAATTGAGTTATGATAGGTTTTACCACCTTTAGAAAGAAAAAAAAAACAAATGACTCTCGAGATGAGCTCATCCTCTAACTATAAAGTCAAAGTATGCACCATGTCAAGGTTTATTAGTGCAAACTCAACTTGGTAACTAAACCAATTATCACTTAATAGAGAGACTATAACCAACATCCAAGCAAACTACCTTCTGAATTATGTGCTTAGAAGGTTTTGTAATATCAAAATTATTTTGAGGTTGGAGTCGAAGATTATTTATGTCGTAAGCATCCATTTACCATTGCATTTCCATCCTCTATGGCAACATTAGGGACTCTCTCTTCTTGGTAAGACCCTATCCCAGGGGCTATGTTCTTCCCCAAAAGAGTTGTTTGTTGTTAACGGTAAGCACTGTCAATGGTTCCTTGAAGATATCAATCATTTGCACCCTCTTTGGCTCCATTGTTCTAGCATTTTTGTCCTTATTAGGATCCATAGTAATGTTGCCTTTTTTTTTTGTCTCGAAATGAGTATTTCCTCCTTCCCTTCTTATTCAAGAGAGGGGTTTTCTCAACCAATATGAGGGTTTATCTTTCACGAGTGATGTAGAACCCTAAATCCCCTTGGGATGCTTTATCATTGATAAGGAAGACTCTACTCTTGTCCTTTCTCTTAGCCATGAACTTTGAAAAAGTAACATTTTACTTAGTCAATCTATTAAATTTTCATTTTAACAAGCTTTAGCATTGAGATATAGATTTGCATAAATGTATCTATCAGGGTTTAAAATCCCTTATTTATGATGAAGTTTATATATATTCTTATATTTTTTTTAAATACCAAAGATTGATTTTGTTAAGGATAGGGAGCACATCCTTTATTGCGAGGTTTGGTTATAACATGGGTAGGCCCATGCATGAAACCTTGGTGTCCTCTCTTTGATCCCTCTCCAAGCATGTTAGTTTGTCTCCAATGTGGGTCTAGCTTACCAAGTTGCCTTTTCATTTATAAGGACATGACTCAAAGACCTCAATTGAAAATGCTCTAGAGAAGTTAATATATGTTCCCTAAAAACCCATAATAGACATATCACAACCTATGTTATATTGTGTGTTGAAGTGGACCTAGTAATTGATTCACTTCAATATGTCAAAGGTTTGTTATATTATTTGTAGGTAAAATGTGCACCCATGCACAGGGCATTCACCACGCCAAACATAATCCAATAATCACATTGGTAGGAGGGGCATGGGGGATCCATTAGTTCCCCCCCATCGAGGGTTTTAGGGGGTAGTAGCTTGTGAGGAATAAAAAAATGGTTCGTTTTTGGTCTATTTTGTCTTTTTTGACTAATGATTTTCAATCCATTGTAATATAATCATGGTTAAGGGATCATGTTTGTAAACTAATCCAGGTTAGCAGATTAGGGTTTTGGATGATGTGGAATACCTAAACATTTTTTGTGAACAACTAAGTTAGTGCAAGGAGAATATAGAGGCACAACTCTATGTTAGGTTCATTTTCTCGGTTAAGGTTCCAAGGTCAATATTTGTGTACTATGTTTTTGTGTGCCATTGTTTACATTCTATTTTGCTTAGGAATCTATATGCATTGCTTCACTTGCAAAGGTTTAAAACTTATAGAATATACCATGATAGAGGTAGCACACATGTTTTGGAAACAAATTTTGGAGTACAATTAGATAGCCTTTAGAAGTATACTACCATTTGATTATGGGCACTTAACATCTTCTTGTCCAAAGTACACCATTAGCACTGACTCCAAAGATCTAAGAAACCTTCTAGAAGGAAGAATCAAAAGCATAAATGCAAACCCACTTGGTGGCAAGGTGCCAAGGAGCACCATCATCTAATTGAAGAGGCAACTTCCACGAAGGCGATGCAATCCTATATAATAATAATAATAATAATTTGTTTTTAAAGTCATCACCAATCCAGACACCAATTGGTGTATGAGACCCCCTTTTTTTTGGGACAAGGGACCCCCTCCATGCGACGATTTGAGAGCTAAAGTCTATGAAGGTGTCCATACCCTACCCCCCGTCTGAATTTGAACCTGTGGCCTCCAAGGAGGAAACACATGTTCTTAACCATTAGGATATATATGCATGCAATACTTAGGTGCTCTATGCACAAGCTAGAAAGAATCATCCAAAGATAGATCTCTTTAGAAAATTTCACTATAGTAGTACATCTAGAACGATCAACAACCTTCATAATATCAAGTATATTATCTATCAAGTAGTTGAAAAACAAACATTACACTTAACAGTCCCATGTATTGACATACAACAAGTTCAAAAGGAGTTTAGAAATCATTTAATGAAAACTATTGCAAACCCACTATATGACCATCATGTACTTCTTCCAAGGAACCATAAAGCTCGGGTAGTTGAAGTCCTTCCTTTGAGAGTTTATATGCAATATTGGTGTACTCTCTATAAATATGAGTATAGGTAACCCAAAGAAATTGATTAGATATAGCCTTTAACTGTTGAGCTAATTGAATGAGATAATTATTTTGAACTTGGAGGCATCCTTTCATCCAATTAATGACAATAGATGAATCACCCATGACTCAGAGCTTATCAATCTCTATGTCCAAAGTAGAATTTAGTAGCTAGTATAATGATCCGGATTTATTAGCGGAACAAAATGAAACACAGATCTATAACATTAACACATATATACAAAGAACAATAACATATATACATTGAAACTTAACTTCTATTCAATAAAGAAATCTGTTGAAACTGTAAAATGCAAAATGAAACAATCTTGCTCAAATGATGGTAGCTAATCTCTAAGAAGAGGTGTGGCGGCTACGCACATTCATATGAGGACATTAAAATGAGGCCTCCATGCCTTTTTAGCATCAAGAAGTAATCAGAAAACCCTAGACATCCAAAAACCTAACCCTAGGATATGAAGCACCAAAAGTCATGTGGGCCCCAATGGGGTAAGTTGGTACATCAACTTCCTGGGGTCGTAACTTTTGCATATGATCTTCGTTTTAGGCGCAACATATCTCATTGGAAATGTCTATCTGAGGACTACACATTATGTTGTCACACTCTACCTTCATTTACAATGTGATCGTGGTGGGCCCAAAAAACGTTGGTTAGGGCCTCAAAACGACCCCAAAAGTTGAGGACCCGAAAAGCTAGAAAAAAACTACCAAGATGAAAAATGTATGTGAGCCAGTTGGAAGAGGTGGGTGGACATCGATATCCAACTAGATCATTCCTCCCCCCTTAGTACGCAATGGTCTACATTGCATTGAGTTCCCCCATCAGATGAGGAAATTTCTGTTGAATTTGGCCCCGAGTGAACCACTTGCCTTGGTGTAAGAACTGCCTTGCTTTGACAACATGATAAATTTGAAGCTTATGTTGGTGAGTACCCTTGACCTGTGTGTCCACGATATAATCATTGGATATATGGTCCATGCAGTCAGGGTGGATATTTGTTGGTGCCAATTGTTATGTTATCTCTGATGTGTCCAATAATGGTGGAAAGTATGGTTGAAGGAGATCCACATTAAACACTAGGTGCAAGCCAAGGAAGAGGGGAATGTTGAGCTCAAAAGAATTGTCACCCACATCCTTGGTGATGGTGTAAGGTCCATGGTGGAGTGGATGAAGCTTTCGATGGGGTCCTATAAGGTGTTCTTTATGCAAATGCAACCAAACTTTATCACCCACCTGAAACTTGTGGGGCACCCGGTGTTGATCATGGCACTACTTGTATTTGGCATTAGACTTCTACAAAATATCATGAACCTATTGTCGGATGTGTTGGATTCGTTCAATGAACTGGGTGGCTTTGTCATCTTTGGTTTATGCATGGGACGATTATGCATGTGTGGACGCACGGGGTAGTGCAACATCCATGGGACCCAATGATTGAAATCTCAAACCCACCTGAAAGGGGTTGTGGTTGGTTGAGCTATGTATGGCTCTATTGAACATAGGGAAGACTCTCATCTCATGTGTGTGGATTCATGGAAGTGTACATGCATAAGATATGCATGATCATCATGTTGATGACCTCGGTTTGGCCATCTGTTTGGGGATGGAAGGCCATGGATTTGGTGAGCTTGGTGTCCAACCATGACCAGAGGCTCGACCATAAAGTGTTGAGGAACCAACTCTCCTGATTTGAGAGGATGGTCTGTGGTATTCCAAAATGTACCCAGACTCGTTCGAAGAAGAGCTTGGCAGTGGCCTCCGCTGAGATGCTCTTCTTATAGGCAGCCATAATCGCATCTTGGAAAATCAATCAACAACCACGAAAACACAATCATTTCCCTTCTTAGTTGAAGGAAGGCCTGACATGTAGTCCATCAAGATGGATTCCCAGGGCATGTCAGGAGTAGGCAGAGGGGTGTACATGCCTTGTTTCCTAATGGTCAGTTTGGCAACAACGCAAGCCGTGCAAGACATGATATACTTGTTGACATCTTGTCAAAGTTTCAACCAACAAAAATGTTGTTGCAACACTTCCATTATCGTTTCTATGCCGAAGTGTCATGCCACTCCAATGTAGTGAGCTCCCCAAATCAGCTTCGCTCGCTTGCTTGATGGGATGTAGATATGGCCCAGATGGCACAACAAACTATCCTGAAGATGGAAATAAGCGATAGTTGTGTTTGTGCCCAACATATGGTAGGTAGTGGCCAAGTCAATATCTTTCTCATAGAGTTGGGGCCATCCAGAGGTCTCATGTCCGCAGGAGTGTAGCACTGTGGTTAGTGCTGCAACTAGAGGTTGACTAAGGCAGTCAACGATGTGGTTGGTACTCCATGTCTTATAATTGATGTTGAGATGGAACTACTACAAGAATGTGGACCACTTCTGATGGCGGTCATTCTGCAATTTTCCTTGTGTCTACATGAACTGCAGAGGCTTATGATTAGTGTGGATGATTGTCTCCTTCCTGAGAATGTAATACCTCCACTAGCGGCAAGCTTGTACAATAGAGTACATTTCTTTGTCATAAGTGGAGTACTTACGGACAGTATCTCATAGTGTCTCACTAAGATAGGCCACGTGATGTCCATGTTGAGTGAGAATTGTGCCCACAACATAGTCTAAAGCATTTGTTTCAATCTCAAAAGGTTGTTGCAGGTCAAGTAATGAGAGCATCAGGGATGAGCATAAGTGTTGCTTCAAATCATTGAACATTTTTTTTTGCGACTAGACCCACATGAATTTTGCCTTGTCACCACCCATGGTCACTTGGCTAAGGGCCCATGCAATGTGGGAGAATCACAACACAAATCTTCAATAGAAATTGGCAAGGACTAAGAAGCTCTGAAGCTCAGTGAGTGTGGTCGGGGCTCGCCAGTCACAGATGACCTGGATCTTGGCTAGATCAACATGCACCCCATGCTCATCAACAATTTATCCTAGGTGTTGGACCATGTTCATGCCGAAGGAGAATTTTTCCAAATTTGCATACAACTTGTGTTGTCACAAAGTGTGCAAAACCTGTTGAATATGTTGCAAGTGTTCCGCCCAAATCTTGTTGAAGATGAGGATGTCATCCAAATACACTACCACAAAAGAATTAGTGAAAGGTCACAAAATATCATCCATCACCCTCATGAAAGTTGATGGGCCATGACCAACCATTCGAAAAGACCTTCTTTGGACTTGAAGGCAATCTTCCATACATCAGTTTCCTCTATTGGGACCTGGTGGTCGTCGGACTTCAAATCAATCTTACTGAAGTATTTGGCTCCCTTGAGCTAGTCAAGGAGATCATCAATTCGGGGAATTGGATACCAGTTCCCAACTATGATTTTATTTAGGGCCCGGTAATCAATGTAGAGTCGAAAATGTTAGCACTCGAAGTTACCCTTAGACTGCTATAAGGATAAGCCCAGTACCATCAGAATATGAATAATTAAATAAAAAATTTGTTTGAGTGGATCAACAAGACTCTACAAGAAAGGAGAGGGCAACGAATTAGTTACAGATCAATGATCTTTCACCATTGGGCATAGAGTCATAACCATTATGTAGATCAAAGACAATTAAGCTGAGTTATCAGACAACAATATATGTGATGGAAAATGGAAGAAAGGAGAAGAAAAACATAAAGCAAAACATTCACCAAACATAGATCCTCTTTGCAAAAGTGAATGAAAGGTACTCAAAGAAAAACAGACACTAACAATGCATTGATCCTCAAAGTCTGCAATTTATTCAAGAAAGAATATATAAAAAGAACGAAAAAAAACACAGAGCAGTTCATAAGCTAACAACACAAATTTAAAGAATCTTTAATGGTAGAGATGATTACATCATAAGATTCCCTTAAGCTAACAAATGAACACACACAGATTTATGCCTACTCAAGCTCTCTCTCGAGTCTCAAGACTGAACCCTTCTATCCCTGAACAATTTACAATATATAGCCTATCATTATCCCTTAGTCTTAGGAGTTTGATGACATGTAGATTTTCCAAAAATAACAAGTAGTTACAAAGATAGGACCAAATTTTACTTCAGCTCCTAATTTCTAGGGTTCGATATCTTCAATTTTCTAATAATAGCAAGGAGTTACAACATAAATATTAACGAACCCCTGATTTTTAGGGATTTGTTTCTGGCCTAATTGACACAAGCAAATCACATCACAACTACATGAGTTCGGTGGAAAAATAGTTGGTCCTTCGAATCTTCGTGATGACTTGACACATTCATCTTAGCTGGCAGTTGAATAGGCTTTGACATAGACTGACTCTGCGGTTTCGCAACGGCCAGGTGAAACTCGCTACAAAAACAACTCCTTCAGCACTTTCCTAGCGTGGAGCAGCTCGTTGCAAAATCTTTGCTCTTGACTGTATTAATTGTCTTGCCACCCCAATACAATCACCATGAAATGATCGCTTACATCCATCACAACAAATCATGAATTTTGAAACTTTTCCTTCAAAACAAACGATTCACTTCTTCTTTTTTGCAGCCCAAAACCTTCAGATTTATCATCATGCAACTCTTGCAGCTATTGGTGTAAGAATAGTGGCAATTGAATACCAACTTTATCTACCTATATACCTCCAACAACCTCCAACAGCACGAGTAAGGAAGTAACCATATAAAAATGAAGACTGCACCAAGCCTACTATTATTGGACTCTAGTTGAAGTCTTGGGGACAGGTTTCGACCTTTGAATAAAGAAAGGGCATGTGAAAATTAGAGGGACAAAAGCCATCAATTTGGTCCAACACATTCTATTCATGGATTGATTTCCTTCTCAAAGATTTACTCTGCATATTTCCAGTTCATCACTTTCTAAATGTTCTTCATGCTGGCACTTTATATGAACCACTATATCTATTGATACCCTGGTCATACAAAACCTTGAATATTGCCACCGGTTTTGGTTTAAAAATGGAAACTATAAGAGTGTTAAACTCTGGTAAACAACGCCCTTGTAAACCATCTTAAATGCATCTGAATCAACGCATATTAGTGCCACCGAAGTGCCCTTTTGAGAGCTCGTGTAGATGATTTTACTTCTGATTTTGGATCTAGAACTTCTTCAGAGCGTCTAACAAGTTCAACTTGTTCTTCCTCTGCATTACCCTGCAGTACTTCTCGTGAAACTCCAGGCATGTCTTCATTGTTTGGACCAGATGTTCTCAAAATCATCATCGATCTCTCTATTCTATTTATATCAAGTTTCAGTCCTGGAATGCCCGAAGAATGAAAATGCTCCAATCTGTATAAAATGTAACCTCCAAGCTATTTGGCTCCTGCGTATTCGGAGGTTCTTTTGGCAACAAAACCAGTCCATGTAATCTGGTAATAGCTTGATTTGAGTTGATAGTATGAGATATCATGGCATGCTAATGGCCATCGGTGGACATTCCTGGCAGAAGTTCTTGCCTTTTCAAATGGATTGGTGATGATATAATCTCAAAGAACTGCCGAATTTCTTTCCATAGCTGCCATTGTGGCTCGTCTTTATTCTTGTGATCTGGCATCAATTCTTTCAGATTTGATTTGATGGCGTGGTCAAACTGTAATGAAATGTATTCTGCCACGATCTGGAAATTTGGTTGTGTTAGTAATTGGCAGTATGGTAGATGGTGTTTTAAACTGGTGACTTGGAATTCACATGGACTCTCTTGCTTGGGTCTAACTTGAATGCTCGACACCTTCACTGTTTTGACAGTGTTCTAATAGATTTTTGCACATAGTTTTAATGTACTTTCTAAGTTTTGATCACCATTTCCGCCTTTGCTCTCTCTATCTTTGCGCAATTTCTCACTTGACAGCTGGATGAATAATAAATATCTCTGGCATTTGTTTAACAAATATTGGAACTAGCTTTGGCTCTCGAATGGTCCACGGTTAATGGTGCATCCCTTCATTACCTGGGCATTTGTTCCTTGCTGCGTAGTGGGGTTAATCCCACATTCATTAGAGAACAATATTTGTAACATACCAATTAATTAACGTTTCGCTAATTAATTGGTATGTACCGCCAAAATAAAATCCCCTCGTGGGCTCTTCCTACTTCATGTGCGTTGGGCTTTGATTTAGGGTGCTTGGACATTGGGCCTCCGGCACTTTATAAAAATTTATTATAACCTAGCTATAAACCCGAGAGCCAAATTGGCTAAGAAAACCCATTTTTTATTTGCCAAACTTATAAATTTTGCACAAAGTTCCATGTTTTTATTACAAAACTAGCGTTGAAAATCCGCTAATAAGCGCTATGAAATGACCAAAACTTCAAGCGCTACGCACTGAGCTAGTTCACTGGCACTGCAAAAGGACCAAATTTGATAATGCAAATTCTTATGTTAACAAACATGTCCCGTCTTTCTTCTGCATAAGCACAATTGGGCTTCCAAAAGGTGATGAGCTTGGTCAGATGTGACCCTTTTCGAGCAGCTCTTGGATCTGGCGCTTGATTTCCTCATTTTCTGACAGAAAGCGACGATAGAATGACCCATTGGATAGCGATGCACTGGGGGTCAGATCGGTTGAGTGGTTGACCTGGCAATGCAGAGGTACCCCATTGGGTAAGGAGTAGATGTCTTTGTATTCTTCCACGACCTTCTTGATCCGAAATTGATCTTTCAAAGACTATGGTTAAGTTTTTGCATGAGTTATTTTACCATTGAGAAATTGAAGAGAAGAAGAAGACTTAATGAATGAATGTTGCAGCGATCACAAAGAATGCAAAACAGAAAGTAAACATTAAGAACAACAAACTATAACGCCAAAATTGTTAACGGAGTTCGGCAAGGTTGTCTATGTCTCCGAGCCTTTGTCTTAGTGGGGGAGGATTTATTATTAATCTTCAATGCTTCAAAAATACATCAGAAATACATCAAATGGATTACAAACTTGTATGGTTGTGTTTTGCTCGATCTCAAGAATCCAACACAACTGACAGCACTGAAAAAGGCTAAGCGTAGCTCCCGGAAATGGCCTCCAAAGTTCATTTCCTCAATGGTTTCCTTGCATAAAAATGGCTTAAGCTTCACAATTCTTCATCATTTTGTTGTATTTGAACCTCCTTGGATTGTCAAAACCTCTGGTTTATATAGATTCTGAGTTGGGATTCACCTCCCAACTTCCTCCCAAGATCTGGCTTCAAAAAGGGCTCTAGATCCTAAAAAATGGGCAAAAATCCAAAAAAATCAACACAATAAACTAAAAATATCCATATTCCAAAGTTCAAAACCCACTTCTGGAAAAAATGTGTGCGCCATCCTCTTTTACTCGGGCTCCTGGTCACATGGGATTTTGTCATATGGCCACGCGCTAACCCTGCGCCCTTGTCCTCTGGCCTGGTTGTATGGAGGTTCATGTGGCCAGGTGTTAATACCCCCGTGCCCTGAACTCGCTCAGCTCCTGGTCTTGTGGGTTGTTATATGACCAAGGCCTACTTGGTCGGGATAGCCCCCCGTCGATCGGGCTCTATCCCCCCAAACTTCTGCCATATGCATAACAAAATCAAAACGAACCGTGAGGGGGTTAAGCCCCACAGTTAGCCCGGATGGTGCACCACCTTTGGTGAAGTCATTGCTTGCCCGGAGGCCAAGGGTTCGAGCCCAATGGAATTGAAATTTTTTTGCCTTGGACCTCATTGGCCTCATCTGGGGTGCCACGTGGTGCCCTATGATTGGGCCATGTGTCACCTCCGAATTGGATCGTACCTATCAGTCAACACACAGTTAGCCTGTCGAGTCAGCACACCTGCCATGTGTCACGTCTGGAGCCTGCCACCTATCGCCACATCATCTGCCAGCCTTTCATCCATACTGCCATGTGTCAGACTATCACTAGGCCATGT
Organism: Picea engelmannii; assembly: GCA_009831015.1. Classification (NCBI taxonomy): domain Eukaryota; kingdom Viridiplantae; phylum Streptophyta; class Pinopsida; order Pinales; family Pinaceae; genus Picea; species Picea engelmannii. The sequence continues at coordinate 503,810 of ML786830.1, read as the reverse complement.
CATCATACGGACTGCCACGTTAGTGTCCGTACAATCCATGTGTCAAATTTGTATTGTCCCAACTCAACGTTGAAAACGCCAAATCTGCCTAACATGTGTCACCTCCTGGTGCTACCACATCATCTTGCTAACGTCATCATGATATTATGTTGATGTCTTCTACCAAATCATGTTGACGTCAATAGTACGGCCTCTGACTATTGACTTTGACTTTTTTGCCTATTTGAGAAAAGGTTCAAATCGTCATAACTTTCGCATACAATGTCCATTTTCGAAAAAAAAAAAAAAACATATTGTCGGAATCGGCACGATGAGCCCTACGCGATGGCATTGGTTTCGTCCGATTCTGAGAATTTTGAAATTTTCGCCTTCCTGGATCCATTTTGGATCATTCCTCCCCACTAAGACCTTTTGGTCCTCCAAAAGGGTATTAACCAGTCATCAAGTGCGGGATAGGCCTCCCCACTTGTCCTTTGTCTTTAAACTCTATCCTGCGCACCTGTCGCATCATAATCAATTGCATAATAACCATGACAACTAAAAGCATATTGTTAGCCATTTGAACTTGTTCACATCTCACTGAATCCACTACCATCCATGTAGAAAACATTAGCAGCGATAGCATAAAAAATATGACTGCAACTGAACCAATATGTTTGACTTATTTTGAAGCAAAGTATGATTGAACTCCCATACTACAACCATCTCATGTTCATATTCAAGATCAATTGCTTTACTTGGCACAATTATAGGTGTATTGCTTGCATAAGTTGCCTTCTTTAATTGTTCCATTGTTAGAAGAGATTGATTTGATTTTATATGATGAGCATGTACAACATATTTAGTTCCCTTCTTAAACAAGTGATATTGATTTTTATCCCTGTAGAAGATTGCTTTGCGATCATATAAATAAGGGCTACCTAAGACCATTCCACATGTTTCTAGCGACACCACATCACATATTACTTCATCCACATACTTAGATGTAATTGCAAATTTTATGATACATTGCTTTGTTATGGGAAATTTGTGATCTTTGCTTATCCAATTTAGTGATTAGGGTTTGTGATGCATCTTAGTTTTTAATCCAAATTTCTTAACCACTTCTTATGAAATTAAGTTAGATTGAGATCCACTATCTATCAATGGATCGATCTTAGTATGTTTCATAATGGCCCTTATATGAAACAATTTACTTCTTGAATCAAAACCATCACCAATTTTACCTGTCAAACCAACTGTTGTAATCTTAGGCTCATCACTTGAATCTGATCCAAAGTTTGTTGACCGTGTTGTTGTTGCAAATTTTTGTCTCCCTTTCCTTTCTTTGAACCACTTTGGTCTCTTCTATGGGTGCAATTTCCAGCAATGCTCATTATTGTGCCCTTCTTTCTTGCAATGCTTACAAGAGATATTCTCTTCCTTCACTATCGTTGAATTTGCTTTCTTCCCATTCCATGTTCCTTTGCCATCTTTCTTTGAAGATGATTCCCCTGATACACTAACTCCAATTTTTCCTGTTTCAATACATGTTGCTTGAACAGAAACCTCATCAAGATTATTAGGTCCAAACATGAATACAATATTACGAATATAAGCAGGAAAACCTCCTATATACTTCATAAGAGTTTCTTGTGTAGTTAATGGAACATCTAACATCAAAGCCATCTTAGGAAGTTCATTTGTATATTCCTGCACTGATTGTCCTTTTCTTAACTTAAGATTTTGCCATTCAATTAAATCCTTTTTCTTACATCCCATTGTATAGAACTGTTTTCTAAGTGCGGAAATAAAATCATGCCATGATGGAAAAATCTTACCAATGTAATACCCCAAGGTCGAGCCCCTAATTTTTAATCAGGAATTGTAAACATGTTTCATAGGTTGGTGAGCCAAGTAATGATAAGCTAGGAGGCTTTTTAGTTGGGCTAGAGAGCCTAGGATGGTAAGGCCAGGAGCCTGTTTTGTATATGTAAATATTCAAATCATTAATATAAAATCATCACAATGTGTAGACCGACCACGATGAAAGAGTATGGGGGACTAGGCTCCACTAGGCTGGGTAAGGGAGGGGGCTAAGAGGCTGGAAAAAGGGGCTAAGATTAAGAGCTTAAATGTCATAGAATAATATATATTATTATTCTAAATGTTGCGAGGAGGATATGAATTTATCCTAAGTTCCTTTGGGGGAGGGGAATGACTTCCAAATGGAGAGGAACGCATGTAAATTTTAAACCTGTGAAGTAAAGCAATGCATATAGATTCTTAAGAAAAACATAATTTAATCAATGGCTCATACACATAGTACACAGAGATTTATACCGGAAACCCTCAACCGGGGAAAACCTCTCTTATATTCATTATATCGAATTTCACCATTCACCATACAATATATACAATGTTTTTAGGTACTCTGTAGATACCAAAACCCTAATCCCTTAATCCGGGATTAATTTAGAAAACCGCTAAAAATAGTAAAAACCGCAAAAAAAAATAGGGGCGTTGTGCATAACCATGGGGGGCCATACCTAGCCCCCCCTGGGACCCCCCTAGGAAGCACCCGATGCACACAACACGGAGGGCACTACTAGAGGGATTGTCACACGCAGTTGTCGAATCTGACGCGCCCACACACACACATGCAAAGAATATAACACATACCCAACATTCTCCCACTTGTTGTTTTCTTTGCATCCAGGGGTCCACGGGATTATATAGTCAACAATCCAGGGCACCAATGCCCATTGTTACTCTACATCGGGAGAACTTTTCTGTGCTCACAGACTTTGTCAATGAATCTGCAACATTCTTCAAAGTGTCGACCTTTTCCAGCAACACCTTCTTTTCCTCAACCATGTCTCTCACAAAGTTATATTGAACATCAATATGCTTTGTCTTCGAATGATAAGTTGGGTTCTTTGCTAGGAAGATTGCACTCTGACTGTCACAATCTAATCTCACTATTTGTTGTACTAACCTAATACCTGAACACAATCTCTGTAACCATACTACTTCCTTGTTTGCATGAGTGGATGCCATGTATTCAGCTTCTGTAGTTGAGAGTGCCACTACAGCCTGTCTTTTGCTCATCCAACTGATTGCTCCTCCAAATAGGTTAAACACATACCCACTTGTAGATATTTTGCGATCCAGATCTCTAGCCCAGTCTGCATCAACAAAACCATGTATGTCCACCACTATGTCCAATCCTGGTCTTCCTTGGTAGCACAATCCATAATTGGTAGTGCCACGCAAATACCTGAAGACCTTGTTTACTGTTGTCCAATGCTCCTTCCCTGGTTTTGACATATACCTGCTAAAAACTCCCACTGCATGTGCAATGTCCAGTCTAGTACAGACCATTGCATACATCAAACTGCCAACTGCACTGGCATACAGAACATGGGACATGTCCTCTTCTTCTTCCTGTGTCTTGAGACACTGATCTGCAAATAACTTTACACCTATAGGGATAGGAACCTTGATCGGTTTACTTCCATGCATATTAAACCTCTGCAATATCGTCTCAACATATTTTCTCTGATTCAACCAGAGTTTCATGTTTGCACGATCTCTTTTAATTTCCATTCCCAGAATGAAGTTAGCAGCACCGAGATACTTCATGTCAAATTTGGAGGATAGTTGTGATTTCACCTCCTTGATAACATCCATGTTATTTCCTACCAACAACATGTCATCAACATACAACACTACATAAATGAAGTGATTACCAACCTGCTTGGAATATACACAGTGGTCAACCCTACTTCTCACAAATCCCAATCCAAGGATGTATTTATCAAACTTTTGGTACCACATCCTAGGTGATTGCTTCAGACCATATAGTGACTTCTTTAGCTCACATACCAACTCTTTCTTTCCCTTCACTACAAAGCCTTGTGGCTGCTTCATGTAGATTTTTTCTTCCAGATCCCCATGTAGGAATGTTGTCTTCACATCCATTTGTTCCATTTCAAGATCAAAAGCAAGAGCAATAGATAAAAGAAATCTAATAAAATTTAACTTAGCAACAGGAGAAAAATTCTCACCAAAGTCAATTCCCTCTACATGGGAATAACCTTTTGCTACTAACCGAGCTTTGTATTTCTCCACTTTTTCTTCTGCATTAAACTTCTTCTTAAACAACCATTTGCTACCAATAGATTTTCTTCTAGCTGGCAACTCAACTATATCCCATGCCTCATTCTTATCCAAGGCATCCATTTCTTCAACCATGGCCTTCTTCCAGAGTTTACTATCCTCTTAATTCACTGTTTCCCTGACAGTTTTGGGATCATCATCAGTAATAGATAAAGCAAAATTGGAACGGAAATCAGGTGGACTATACCTTTCTGGTTGGCTTCTTTCTCTCACTGATCTCCTCAATACTGGGGTATGAGGTTCTTCTTCTTCTGTTGCTTCATCTTCTTCAGATGATTCAGATTTTGCATCATCCAACTCATACTCTATTTTCTCAGGTTCTTCTGGCTTTGGTAGGAATTCATGTTTGGAAACATCTTTTACCTCTCTGAAAACAACATCTCGACTGTAAACAGTCTTCTTGGTATCTGGGTTCCAAAGCTTATAACCTTTCACACCATCTTTATAACCAATAAAGATACACTTTTCAGCCTTTTATCCAGCTTACTCTTATTTTCCTTTGGAACATGTACATAAGCATCACGACCAAACACTCTAAGATGTTGAAGAGAGGGTTTCTTTTCAGTCCATACCTTGTGTGGAGTTTTATCATCCAACGCTGATGAAGGTGATCGATTGACTAGGTAACATGTTGTACCCACTGCCTTTGCCCAGAATTCTTGTCCTAACTTGGCATCGTTGAGCATGCTCCTTGCTTTTTCCATTAGTGTCTTGTTCATCCTTTCTGCAACTCCATTCTGCTGAGGAGTGTATGGAGTAGTCTTCTGCCTTGCTATACCACTCTTCTTACAGAATTCTTTGAATTCATTTCCGCAGAATTTTCCACCATTATCTGTTCTCAATACCTTTATTTTCTTCTCTGTCTGATTTTCTACCAGGGCCTTAAACTCTTTAAATTTATCAAATACCTCAGATTTTTTTCTAAGAAAATAAATCCATGTGTTCCTTGAGAAATCATCTATGAATGAAACATAATACACAGATTTACCTAGGGATGGAACAGGAACAGGTCCAAACACATCATTGTGTATCAACTTTAAGATCCACTTTGCTCTTGTAGCACCAGATGGGAATCTTACTTGATTATGTTTACCATATATGCAATGTTCACATAAATCAAAATCCATAGTGTAATTAGACATACCTTCAACCATACCTTTACCATGTAGTGTTCGAAGGCCCTTTTCTCCAATATGCCCCAATCTTTGATGCCACAACATGGTCTTCTTTTCAGGGACATTATTGGTCTTTTCTCCTTCATTACTTTGCTCAGGGGCAACAAAATTGTGACACCCATTAGTATAAGTACTTCCCAACAACTTGTACAGAGTTCCACACCGAACTCCCCTCATCAACACCATTGCTCCCCGTACCATCTTGCAAGTGCCCTTTCCCAATACAATATCCACTCATGCATCATCCAACTTGCTTACAGATATTAGGCTCCTGGCTAGTTTTGGAATGTGCAAAACCCCAGGGAGAGTTCTAATCCTTCCATCTTTTAGCAGCAACTTAACCCTTCCACGTCCCACGATTTTTGTTGTCGAGTCATATCCTAGGAATACATCACCACCATCATATTTTTCATATTCAGAGAACCACTCCCTATGAGGAGTCATATGGTATGACGCAACTGAGTCGATCAACCATACATCATGGTTTGCATGTGTACCTATAGATGCTAGGTAAACATCACCTCCTTCTTCAGTGGAGATTTTCGCCTCTATAGAAGAGGTACTATCAGATCCCTTTGGTTTTTCAACCTTCTCAGACTTGCAATCTTTCTTATAATGCCCTGTTTTACCACACTTCCAGCATTTCCTCAAAGATTTTCCTGGAGACTTAGATCTACCTGTAGATTTAGATCTCCCCCTCGAAGGCTTACCAGGATTCCTGTCTTGGGTACGACCTCTTACAAATAAAGCATTTGTGCTATGACTATCCATGCGTTTTCGCCTCATCTCTTCAGATAACAAGGATGAAACTACATCCTCATACTTCAATGTAGATTGAGTGGTACAACCAATTGCTACAACCAGATTATCCCAAGAGTCTGGCAAAGAACATAACAAAATAATACACTTATCTTCTTCTGCAATCGTAATATTAACAGAGACAAGTTGACTTACCAGAGTATTAAAGGCATTTAGATGTTCTGTCACAAAATCTCCATCTTCCATCCTAAGATGATACAACTTCTTTCGAAGAAACAACTTGTTTACCAGGGACTTTGATTGATACAAATTCCCTAACTTATTCCATAGTTCCTTGGCTATAGATTCTCCCAAGACATTCAACAACACCGAATCTACCAGGCAGAGTCGAATAATACTCCTTGCTTTTCTATCCAACTTCTCCCAATCTTCCTTTGACATACCAGTAGGTGGTGTGCTAGTAGTTTGTGTACTAGTGGGTTGTGTACCAGTCATCTGTGTGCTAGTAGGCTGCGTACCAGTAGGCTGTGTACCAAGATCCACAATGATCCATTGTTCTTTGTCTACAAGAAGGTCCTCCATCTTGAGCTTCCATAGCTCAATTTTTTTACCGTTGAACTTCTCTAACTCGATTCTAGAAGAGCTCGCCATTTCTCTTTCTACACTCGAATCTCCACTGCAAAAGCTCCCACTAAACCAAGGTTTATCACAGACCCAAGATAAACTTGATCTATCAAGACCAAGCCAAACCCTTAGCAACAAAGGCATCCCTCTGAAGCCAAAAATGAGCTCTGATACCACATGTAAGTTTTAAACCTGTAAAGTAAAGCAATGCATATAGATTCTTAAGCAAAACAAAATTTAATCAATGGCTCATACACATAGTACACAGAGATTTATATCGGAAACCCTCAACCGGGGAAAACCTCTCTTATATTCATTATATTGAATTTCACCATTCACCACACAATATATACAATGTTTTTAGGTATTCTGTAGATACCAAAACCCTAATCCCTTAATCCAGGATTAATTTAGAAAACCGCTAAAAATAGCAAAATCCGTTAAAAATAGGGATCGTCAGACGCAGTTGTCGAATCTTACGGACCCACACACACACATGCAAAGAATATAACACATACCCAACAACGCGCTTCATGAGCGCCATGTGTCATCTCAAGCACATACAAATATATGTGGGGATTTTGACTGTTTGGGGGATCTTTTGGCCATTCCTCCCACTCATGCACGCAGCTAGTAGGTAAGCAGTACAAACCTAGAATGCCATTATTGAAGCCTCGACTATCCCGAACCTCCGCAACAAGCCGAACTGATATCTTTGTTGAACATGTACCCTATGAGCTGCGTGTGTTTCGTTCTCCCATTACCGTTCCCCACATCCAATTTTTGTTGTTTCCATCACCCTTTCCCGTGTGTTGAGGAGTTGGATTGAAGAAGCAGGTTGTCAGGCCCATGGATTGAAGAAGCAGGTTGTCAGGCCCGTGGATTGAAGAAGTAGGTTGTCAGGCCTGTGAGAATCTCTCTCCAGGTAAGAGAGTTTGTTGAGGAAGTGAGTTCTCCTGGAGGGAGTCGAGTAGCAGCTACAGAGCTCTGAGAATTCCTGTCTAGCCTATTGTTGAAGCCCTGGAAGGGAGGTGGAGCAGCTGATGGATTGTGTGACAATGAATGTGTATACTCTTGGGGTGGGAAAGGCATGTGGGGAATGAGAGTCTATGAGCGGTGGGCGTAAGTGGCTCCTTGGAGGAAATCCTTCTTGTAGACTGGTGCAATTTCATGTTGTCCTTGCTTAGCCTATGAATCCCTTGCCCGGTGGAGTTTAGTCCCAGCTCAGGGGTGACTCACTGTTGAGAGTGATGAGTAGCATCGTCTAAGGCTGGGAGGTTCATGGAAGGTCTTCACACAGTCAATGAACTACAATTAAGAGATAACTATCATTTTTGTGCTTAATGGTTAAATGATGTATTTAGTGCATGTTTGTGATTCTTATAATAATATCACGTGTTTCGCTGCATGTATTCTTTCATGTTATCTCTGTTTATTTTTGTTAAGTTTATATGTGATTTATTCTTCAAAGAGTTGTGTCTGCCATAGCCCAGTAGGTCTATGTCTGGGCATGGACAATTTTAATTACCTATAATAGAGCTTGAGACTGTGTGTGTTTGAGGCAACGTAGTCCGACCTGTGGGTGGTCGGGAACATTACAATCTGGTATCAAAGCCCGTGGTTTCAATACTAAGCCTGGATGGGCCAAATAAGTGGTTATTGAAGCAAAGGCTTCAGAGTGAATTATTGTCAAAATGAACAAAATTCATTCTCAGAGCATTCAGGATGCCAGGAGGGCATTGAGGGAACACATTGGTTGTGTTTTGAAGCTCGGGAGGTATAACGGTCCAAGAAATTCAACAGGGAAGAAAACCACAGTAATCGTGGTTGATAACCACAAGAGGAAATTTGGGTCGTAGGATTTGCACGGAGAAAAGTGGACCTTTCCCAACCCTCAGATCTGGAGAAGGTGCATGAAAATTAACCTCCAAGTCCTTTGGAATTCATGTCTTCGGTGAAAATGAAGTGTTGTTAAGCAAAAAGGGTCAAAGTTCCAAAGTACTTTTCATCCGTAAATCATCCAGGAAAAGGAGGGTCGTGGATTTTCCCCAAGTAGATCGGCTAGTTCGGGAATTCGACGTTTGGGAGAAACAGAGTGAGCTAAGGTGAAATATCCCGAGGCCTGAAGTTTTGAAGTGACGTGGCATGATAACGTTACCCAGAGTGACGTGGACTTCCCTAGTCTTGCCACGTGTTAGTCAAAACGATACTTGGATGACCTTGTTGAACCAATAGAAGTCTGACACGTGGGGCCACAAGTCACCATCTTATATGAGGACGGGTGTACTATGTGGAACTCAGAAAGATTAAGCGGTTCGGAAATTCATCATTCGAGAGAAATGAAGTTTGCTAGAGCGAAATATCCCGAAGTCCTGAAGTCTGGAATTAATCTGGACCGTTCATTAAAGGAGACGTGTGTCGAAAAATCAGCGTATTTGGTGGTTCGACAGCTTAGAGAAAATGCCGAAGGCAGGAAATCCCCGAAGTCATGAAGCATTGAGTATGACATGGAAAGATTATGTCACCTAGGGTGACGTGGACCTACCTAGGTCTGCCATGTATCACTCATTTTAGTACTTTTGACATTCCCTTAGAACCGATTGGAACCTAACATGTGTCACTTGACGAAGGGGCCACGCGTCACCACTTTGATTGGTTACAGTTGTACTTCGTGGGCCCCGAAGGTTAAGCAGTTTGGGAGTTTGACGTTCGGGAGAAACAAAGTGAGCTAAGGTGAAATATCCTGAAGCCCAAAGTCCCGAAGTGACGTGGCCTACCAACGTCACGTAATATGATGTGGACATGCAAGATGCATGCCACATATCAGTCAGATTTGTATTTTTTTCAACCTTGATTAGACCATTTAGCAGTACGACACGTAGGGGCCATGTTTATATGATGACAACAGTATTATGTGGGCCTCGGAAAGTTAAAAAGATTCAGGAGTTCGACGTTCGGAAGAAATGAGAGAAGAAGGTGTGAAATTCTCCGAAGCCAGAAGTTCTGAAGTGTCGAAGTTCTGGATAAGCGCCTATCAGCTTAGTGCTTGGTCAGAACCTGTGGTCACATGAATTTGGGAACCGAATAAAAGGGGCTAGCGCCCGAATTTTTGTTTTAAGAACAGGAAAAGGCTTAAAGAAGGAACCCGTGAGGTGCCTGATTAAACAAACATGCATCCAAAGAAGTAAGGAAAAGGTTGTAAAGCTGAATAGAAGATCTACCACGGATCCAAGAGCCAATTCATCTTTTATAATTAAGAACAATTGAACATAGATCACCTTCCAGGAAGTGCCATTGCTCAAATAGTCATAACTTCCTGCTATAAACCAGAATTGTACATGTTTGCATGGTTTTGTTTAGACAATTAGCCTGACAAGAGTTATGTTGGTTGCACACTTTTGCAGAGTTTTCTACTGCCAAAATAGAACAAAATCTTCCTGGAGTGTTGAGAGATGGAGTATGCATAAGAGGCTTACAGTCAGGAAGCTGAGGTTAGAGGAATGAATGTCCATCTGGGAATTGAGGGAACACATTTCAATGAACATGAAGAAGGAAAGGATGAAGACATCAATCTGGTGGAGACCATCAAAAAATTGTAGGCAGATGTCCAGAACCACAAAGATGATAATGAAAGGCTTATGAAGGCCAAAGAGCAGCAGGAAGACTTCAACATGAAGTTAATGAAAATCTTGTACATAATTGAGAAGAAGTTAGACAAGGAAAGTGGCTCCATCAAGTCCCTTGATGAGAAAAGAAGATCAAGAAGTTCCAGCAGGCACCACCACCACTCTCAAAGGCATTCCAATAGGAGGTCACATAGCAGCTCAGGTCCATCCCCTGCCAGGAAGCATAGGAGGTCTGGGGTGGATGAATTGAAGGGATAAATGAACAAGATCAAACCTCCTACTTTTGATGGAGAACACAAGAAGGATGAAGATGTCGAGACATGGTTGGTGGGCATGAGGATATATTTCCTACTGCATATATATTCCTCTCATGCGGAATGAAGAATTGCAATCTACCAACTGAAAGAAAAAGCATCCATGTGGTGGGACCAGCTTGTGCAAGTGCAACACATTAAGGAGAAAAATGTGACGTGGGAAGAATTCAAGAAGTATTTTGAGAAGAAATACTTGACCAAGAGATATTATGACAAAAAGATGAAAGAGTTCTTTGAACTCAAGCTGGGCAACATGACCATTGATGAATATGAAAGGAGATTCCTAGAACTATTGAAGTATGTATCCTTCATCCAAGATGAGACAGTTAATATTCAGAGGTATCTGAGTGGACTACCATCCTTCATCAGTGCCAAGATTCAATATGATGATCCTAAAACTTTGGAAGAGACCATAAGAAGAGATAAGTGCTTGTATGATCAACAAAAAGGAAATCCTACATTCCAAAAGGCTTGGGAGGACAAGAAGAAGTTTAACAGAGATATGATCAATAACCATGCCTTTACTATTTTAATTGATCCAGGGGCTAGTCATAGCTATATAGATCCTACGGTAGTGGAAATATTGCAATTGCCAAGATGCAAGCATGAGAAATCTTGGTTGGTGCAGCTGGCTACATGAGCCAAGAGAAAGGTTTTTTACTTGGTTAAGTCATGTCCATTGGGCATGAATGGGATGAATACCAAAGCATATATGAACATCTTGCCTTTAGGTTCATATCACTGTCTAATTAGTATGGATTGTTTGGACCAACACCATGCCATCTTAGATTTTCATAACAAGGCATTCACTTGCCTAGATGAGGAAGGAAACTCAAGAGCAGTCCAGGGAATTCCTAGGGCAGTCACTGTCTGAGAAATATTAGCAATGCAGTTGAAGAAGTGTTATAGGAAGGGTTTCCAAGTGTTTGCAACTCATATGGAGGAAACACCTAAGGATAGGGTGCCAAATCTAGAAGATCAAGCATTCCTAAAAAAGTTTGAGGATGTGTTTAAGGAGATACCATGACTACCCCCAAAGAGAGATATTGATTTCTCTATAAATTTGATGCCTGGAGCAGCTCTAGTGTCAAAGACTCCCTACAGAATGAATACTCTAAAGCTGAAGGAGTTGCAAACACAGCTTGAAGAGCTATTGAAGAAGGGGTACATACGCCCAAGTGTGTCACCTTGGGGTGCCCCAGTGTTATTTGTGAAGAAGAAAGATGGGACCTTGAGATTGTGTATTGATTTCAGGCAGCTAAATAAAGTAACTCTGAAGAACAAGTATCCTTTGCCAAGGATTGATGATCTCTTCGATCAGTTGAAGGATGCAAGGATATTTTCAAATATTGATCTTAGGTCAGGATACCATCAGGTAAGGATTAAATATGAAGCCATCAACAAGACTGCCTTCAGAACAAGGTATGGTCACTATGAGTTTACAGTGGTGCCATTTGGGTTATCAAATGAACCTGTTGTTTTCATGTGTTTGATGAATGGTGTTTTCTGAGAGTACTTAGACAAGTTTGTCATTGTCTTTTTGGATGACATCCTTGTATATTCCAAAACAGAAGAAGAACATGAGCGTCACTTGAGGATGGTGTTGCAAGTGTTAAGAGAACACCAGTTGTATGCCAAATTGAGCAAGTGCTCATTTTATCAAAACCAATTTCATTATTTGGGGCATATTATATCCAAAGAAGGGATAGCAGTGGATCCTGAAAATATTGAGGCCATTAGAGGATGGCCATCACCCAAGAATGCGACAGAAGTCAGATCCTTCATGGGTCTAGTTGGCTACTATAGAAGATTCATTGCAGGGCTTTCAAGGATTGCTCACCCAGTCACTTCCTTGCAAAGGAAAGGGGTGAAGTTTCAATGGACAATAGAATGTGAAAAGAGCTTCCAGCAATTGAAGAACTTGTTAACCAGTGTTCCGATTCTGAGAATTGCGGATCCTAATGAGGACTTCATGATTTGCATAGATGCATGCAAAGAGGGACTTGGAGGAGTCCTCAGTTAGAATGGTTTGGTAGTATGTTTTGAATCCAAAAATTTGAAAGAGCATGAAAGGCTCTATGCCACTCATGATTTGGAGTTGGCAGCCATAGTACATGCCTTTAAGAAGTGGAGGCACTACCTCACGGGAAATAAATTTGAACTAAGGATAGACCATAATGGTCTGAGTTATTTGTTTGATCAACCAACTATAAATGTCAGGCAAAGCAGATGGTTGGAATTCCTTTGTGAGTATGACTTTGATATCAATCACATCAAAGGAAGGGAGAACAAAGTGGTTGATGCACTCAACAAGAGAGTGCATGAGTTACATGCTACAACCATTAGCATGTACCAAACATATCGTAAAGGTAAAATTTCTGAAACTGCAAAAGCATATTTGCAGTACGTGGAGATCGTAACAAAATTGCAGCAAGGTAAAATGCAGTAGATAGTCGAAGATTATAAATTGGGAGATGATGGAATGATCCTGTACAGGAACAAAATTTTTATACCCAATTCTCTGTAATTGAAAAGTATGATCTTGAAGGAGATGCATAATGTGCCTTATGTTGGGCACCCTGGATATCAAAAAACAATGGCAACAATCAAGAGACAATACTATTGGCCAGGTATGAAGAAATAAATTGCTAAGTACATTGCCAGATGTATGGAGTGTCAAAGGGTCAAGGTTGAACATAGACACCCAACTGGGTTGCTGCAACCATTACCCATCCATGAGTGGAAGTGGGAAGTGGTGACAATGGATTTCATCACCAAATTGCCAAGTACAAGCAAGCTTCATGATTCTATCATGGTAGTGGTGGACAAGCTTACCAAGGCTGACCATTTTATTCCATTGAAGACTACTCACAAAGATACCAATGTTGTTGATATCTATATGAAGGAAGTGGCATGATATTCCCAAGACAATTGTGTCTGATAGAGACCCAAAATTCACTTCAAAATTTTGGAAGGGATTATTCAAGGGGTTTGGAACCAATCTGAACTTCAGTACAACCTATCATCTAGAGTCTGATGGGTAGACAAAGAGGGTAAACAAAGTAATAGAAGATATGTTAAGAATGTATGTGATGGACAAACCATCAAAGTGGGAAGACTATCTACACTTGGTAGAATTTGATTACAACAATGGGTACCAAACATCTTTGAAGATGAGCCCATTTGAAGCATTTTATGGCAGAAAGTGCAACACTCCTGTAAGCCGGGACAATCCAACTAATAGGGCAGTGATTGGGCCATAATTGCTCAGAGAAATGGAAGAGAAAATGTTGAGGATTAAACAGAATTTAAAGGCTGCCCAAGACAGACAAAAAAGCTATGCTGACAAGGGTAGAACTCACAGAGAGTTTAAAGTGGGTGATCATGTATTCTTGAAGGTTAAGGCCAACAAAAGATCACTGAAGTTGGGAAACTATTCCAAGTTGGCAGCTAGATATTGTGGACCATTTCAAATCCTTGAGAGGATTGGTCTAGTAGCTTATATGCTTGCATTGCATGCATCTATGTATGTTCATAATGTATTCCATGTTAATGTTTATGCCATTATTATAGTTCTTTGCATTTCATTAGATAAGAGCATAATAAGAACAAGATCACTGAGAAATACACATTCACAAGAGACACAACATTTATCCTGGGAAACCCTCTAGGGGAAGAAAACCCAGCAAAACTTCCTTATCATAAATAGCTTGTACAATGTTCAAGAGATAACTCAAACCAATACAAAAAGTCCTCCCCAAGAGATGTGCCACCCTTCTTCTCCTCTCTCCAACTTCTAATTGTAGCTTGCCTCATAAGAGAATGAGTGAGTGTGTTGTGTGTTAGAAGTGAGGTGCTAGCCTCTTATTTATATCAATCTGGCACGTGTGAAAGGTCACCATCTGGCAGGGCCGATCTCTCACTCTGGGTGGGTAAACCCACCTTTAATTAATTCTGGGTCTCCCATTATAACTATTGGGGCCGACTTCTTATTCATCACTTTGTAATTGTCCGATGACCAATCCGCAAAAGGGGATTTGGTCCTTATACAATTACCGACATGATTAATCCTCAATGGGGATTAATCTAATAACAATAATAATAATAATGACATGATT
>ML786830.1:453946-465321 GCA_009831015.1 Picea engelmannii | reverse complement strand
GCCCCTAGTGTATTTCTGTGGTTCTTGGTCAGGGACCAAGCAGTTTGATGATATAAGTCCCTAGATGTGTTCTAGGGCCCCTGGATGTGTTCTAGGGAATCCTTGCTTAGCACTTGGATTGATCCTTGGTTGTATACCTTGGTGATTAAGCCCCTAGATATATTCTAGGGCCCCCAAATGTGTTTTGGGGTATCCTTGTCTAGGACCAGGTAGATTCTTGGTTTAAGTACCAAGCTGAGATGATGTGTGACCTTCTTCTCTCCCGGGATGGTCCATATGACCTAGGAGCAGTAAAGAAGAAAGGCATGATCACGTCATTAGCCTTCCACGTATGCTGGGATGATAAAAAACTTATAATTTATATCATGGGACTCATGTGGACAAACTTCCATTAAAGAAGGACTTGACTTTTGACTTTGTCTTATTGTTTATTGATGAAACCCTTTGCTTGAGTTATGTCCCTCCTAAATTTATGATGATGTGTTGGTTCAAATTTATATATTGGATTTTATTTCTTCCTAAAGAAAGCTGGTCGCCTTGATCTTGAAACCCTCTTCATCGATTTGATTTATTACCTTGTTTGACTTACTTGTGGTCTATTGGATTTACCACTTCACGTCTTAATTGGTAAAATATTATTTGGTGTTAACCTAACCCTAAAGCTATGGCAAGTGGACTAATATGTTAGCCCTACCTTACCTACCTACAATTTATATAGAGGAGTGGTCTCTCCCTCCCTTGTCACACTTGATGTATGCGATCTACCTTCTCCAAGTTGAGTTTGAGACTAAGATTTGCTGCGGCTCTTCTAGACAGGTTTACAAGGGTCTTCTCAACTTCCCTCTTGTGTGTTCTTGGTTTGAACCAACCTGCCATGGGTTTATCCCTATCAGCCATGACTGATTGTGCTTGCCGCTGACCTGTAGGTGTCCATTCCCTGCTAGCCGTTAAGGTTTCTTGTATGTTGTTGGTGTTCTGGTGCCGCCTTGCTAGTTTGCTTGTGCTGCCTTGCTGCCTTTGTGGTCTGATAGTGCCGCTTTGATGTTTTACTGGTGCCGCCCTTGTGTTTTGCTGTGCCGCCTTGGTATTCTTACCTTGTGACTGGTATTTTGTTTCTGTTTAAAGTAGAAATCTGTGTTCTTGAGCTGAAAGTGTTGAATCAGGCTAAGGCTGATTGTGGGTTCATTTTCCAGCCCTAGGTTGGACAGTGAATTTTTGTTTTCAGCCCTAATAATTGACAGTGGCTTGGACTGTAGCTTTTTCAGTTTGCTGAGTTTGGTTTTGGTTTCCCATCCTAAGAGTTCTTCTTGGCATTGTCCCTATGATCACGATGAGATCTACCCTGAGGGTTTGATCCATGATCTACTAAGCTTTTTTTGAGCATACACTGAAGGAAGGAAACAACTCTGTTCACCTGGTACATTTGTCTTTTCTACAGCTATGGTAATACTTAGATCTGGGTTGTGTATGTTATTTACTCACTCATGATGTTAGGTTATGCATCAGAATATTTTAAATGCTTTGCTGATCTTAAATTACAATAGCTATTGCTTTGAAAATTTTAAGAATTTTCTGTTTCTAGCTAGTCTACTGTTTTTGCCGTTAAATTCTAACAGGTAGATTTTAGGGGTCTGTAGAAAGCCATTGTGTGCACAAATTGTCTTGTTTAGGTGTGATTGCAATAGTACCAATTGTATCATTGTGTGAATCTTGTATTGTATCTATATCTATTGTGCTTAATAAATTAAATAAAGGGTACATACTCGAGAAAATCTTTGTGTGTTGATATACGTGCACATTGTTTAGTGTGTTGATTGGTGTGTCTAACAACATACTAAACGATCTTGGTTAAATGGGTGTTAATTGTGTTGATTGAATCTCTAATTTCTATGTGAAAATGTTTGGGCCAAGTTCAACAACTACTACTAGAGCACTTCTCTGGATCCAACAATTTGCAGTAGAGCAACATTTTTGTTCCAACAACTTGTATCAGATCCTGGTTTGATGTCTCATTGTAGAATTGGGCAGCCCTTGAAGATAGTTTCTAGAGAATTGTAGGTTGCAATGCATCAATGATCAAGATCTTTAAGATCTAGAGATTGTGGGTTTTGGGCAAGTGAAAATCACTTTGTCGACAATTTTCACTTCCACTAATCAACCTTTCTTAGATTTTCTATTCATTGGCCTTTCTGGTCTTTCTCTTGTGCTGGCTCGATTTCCCTAGTATGCGATTAGTTACTAGTGTGGGTGCTTTCGATTGTTGTTGGTTTAGGGTGTTTGTGTTCAAGTTTCTGCTTGTTTTGTTATAGGTTTCTTGTGACAAAACGAAGTTGGCCTCCTTCCCTAGGAGCCATTCTTTCTTAGTTGTTGGTTGTTTTTTGTTATCTCAAGATCTAGCACCTTTGTGCAAAGCCTTTCACAAGGGCCAAGACAAGTGTAACGTGGAAGTGTTACCACTGTCACCTTAGCAATCACTTCCCTTGTTTTAGTGAAGGATGAAATCCAACACAAGGGAGGCTTTCCTAGTAACCTCAAGGAATCCTATAGCAAGATGGGATCAAGTCTATGGCCTCCTATATTAGTTACTCAAATAAATTACCACTAAAGCAAGGTTTTCAAAGTAAGTATAAGGTGGTTCAATCAAGCAATTTCCAGATTTGTGTGTGAGAAGTATCCAATACAAATTGTGATGTTTAGCAAGTTAAAATAAGCCAAGAAGGTATCCCAAACACTACAAATAAGAGAAAAATCTATGGCTATGCAAAACTTGTGTGAAAGATGACAATCTTCAACAATATATCAATTTAAAACAACAACAAGGAATCATCCCTTTAAACAAGTAAACATGCAATAAAACCAGGGCTGAAAATGCAAGTTAAACTATGGTTTTATGAACAATTATTTTCTGAAATATGAAGGGCACATAACAGCCCTAACAATGCAAGACGTCAAGGCCTAGAGGGCTGAAAATTCAATTGGCAATGTAAAAAATGATAACAAGATATACTTTGAGGATAAAATGCCAAGCAAACCCTAGATATCTAGCTTAATTATGGCTGAAAATTGAAGAATAATTGCTACAAACCCTAATCTAACCCTAAAACAATAAAAGAAAAGGTAGATTTAGATTTCAAGGATTGACTAAAAGGAGTTAAGACTAGTGCGTACTATTTTTTAGGGCTTATGGAGTCAAACTATGAACTCTCTTGAAAAACAAGGTGAGGCATGGATTTTGGATACAGCCTAAAGTAGTCCACTAAAAATCTCAGGAGGCTTTCCTATAGGATGACAACTAGGTTAGTCCATTACAAACCCTAGAAAATCATCCAATGTCCTTTATCAAGCTTTAAAGACAATATCAAGGGAAGGTTCTCCACTAGAAACCTTCCTAGAGTTTGCAAGATAAGATCTATTTAAGAAAAATACAAGGAAAAATGCACCTTCACCACTTGATAAGCACATTCACACTTCATACATTCAATAAATAAATCTACAAAGACTTAGAAAGAACACTGACTAGGTAAATCAATGCTCATCCTGGAAACCCTAACCATGAATCATCCATCAAACTTGAGAAAGCATCCATACATCATCTCTCCAAGAAGTTGCATAAGTCATTCATCCATAGCTGAAAGAGAAAGGTAGAAGTAGACAAGTAGTTGTAATCCACCACAAGTAGCAATGTGTACAAATGAGAGAGCACTTCTTATATTTATATGAGGAAACCGAGCGCTTTACCCTCAATGAGTTAATATCCTTCCAAAAGCCCCTAAAACATAACAAATCCATGATACAAGGTGGATAGGTCTAAGGCCGACCCCCAAAAATGCCTCTAAAATAAAGATACAATGCTAAAACATGAAAAAGTCTTCCATAAATGCCACACATGTGAGTGTAGAGGGCTCATAAAGGTGATGTCATCTCCAAAATGGGGTGTAAATGCTCCAAAGGTCATGTTTCTTCCCAAAAGGTGCAATGCATCATCAAAAAGTCGTGTCTCCTCATCAAAAGGTCATGTCTTCTCATAAAAAAGGTGCCAACTCATCATCAAATGTTATGTTGTATCAAACAAGTGTCACATCATCCTTAAGAGCAACATCCTATCAAACATGAAAACGTCCTCCACCAAAACCATGACATCATCAAGGGAAAGGGCTCCATGACCTCTCCAAAGGGGTGTACTATCATCATCAAGTGCCATGTCATCAAGCCAAGCCTCAACATCCTCAAGGAGGTGCAACGTCATCAAGGGGCCCCTTGCTCTCTCCAAATGACACGTCAAGTTCACATGTACAACATCCTAGCTCCAAGGTGCAACGTCCATGGTCCAATGTGTGATGGAGGGTATCAAGAAGTGTGCCAAGTCATCACATGGTCCAACGCTTATCATCAAAGCTCCAACGTCCTCCCAAAGATGTGTGGCATCATCTATGAAGTGTGGAAGAAGCATCATCAATGCCCTCCAAAGGACCATGTCCAAGTATGCACCATCATTAAGCATGGGCTCAAAGGGTCAAGGGAGACCAACTATCATGGATACAAAAGTCATTATAACATAAAAATTGAGTCATATTTAATGTAAAAGCCACATAAGTAGATCACATTAGGTATCTTCTTCAAACTTCACACTAGCTTATGAATTTATGCAATTTTCCAAGTTTAAGTATGGGAGGACCATCATAGAACCCTATTAGTTGTGCCAGTACTTAGGTAGAAGTCTTGTACCATGCTCGTGCATCCTGCTCGAGGTTCTGTGCAAACATCCTCATCACCACATCCTCATGTTCCACGTCAAAATCATCCACTAGCTTTGAAAAATCAGCTAAGTGATCCTCAACTGATTCTCCAAATTTCCCTGCAAACAAAGGTAAGTGTTTGCAATAATTTCCATACGCAGGTAAGTCATGAGGATAATCTGGAAATGCAACAAAACTTAGAGGGTCATAAGCAGAGAATCTCCACCTCATTGGATTCGTAGCTTCGACCATAATGTTAATCTAAGATAGAAACAAGCACAACTGCTCCCATAATACTAGCTTGAGATGGAATTAAAACCAAAGATGAAGGTATCGAAGTTACACTCACCATAGTGCTCGTTGAAAAGAACTTACCAAAGAACTCAATATGCTTACCAACTTCGAGAAGAGTTCTTGGTGAAAGAATATTCTTGTTTCGATAAAGATATTATGATTCGCTCAGGCTTGAAACTAGACCTTGTGTTGGATCGTATCCGGGTGATCTGCTTGTGTAAGTTCCCCTGTGGAGTTGTCCCTGTATCCTGTGGAGTTGCCAAGTGAGTTAAAGAAAATATAGCATTCAAAATAAAAACTCACCAATGTCATTGTCACCAAGGTTTGCATTCCCCGACAATGGTGCCAATTTGTTACCACACTTTTTCACCCTCCAATCAGATTTGATATAAATGTAAATCAATGATGGAAAAGTGGCTAATTCAAGGAGAGAATGCGCCAATTATCACAGGCAAACCTCCTCTCCGTTCGGGCTAGTGCGTGCCAACCTCATGTTGATGATTGCAGCTTCATGAGACATTCTCTAGATCGTACTCCTTTGCACTGAGTTGAGATGATCTGTGAGAACACCTATGTGATAGGTGAGTCGTACTCCTTTGGGCTGAGTTGAGATGACTTGTTTTGGTCTCCTGTCGTGCTCCTCTGGACTGAGTTGAGATGACTTGAGATGGTCTCTTGTTGTACTCCTATGGACTTAGTTGAGTTGACTTGAGATGGCTCTTTAGTTCGTACTCCTATAGATTTAGTTGAGTTGATCTGTTGAGAGTGATGTCCCTTATGGTTGAGCACATGTGGACTTGTCCCTAGTGGCAAAGCACTAGAGGATGTGTGTGAGACCCCTTGCTATATTGTCAAAGAGTAAGACTATTGTGTAACCCTAATTTGTATTGTAAAGGGTACAAGTCGGCTCTATTGTGTAAAGATAATTAATATTGTGTAAAAGATTAATTATATATTGAGTTGTACAAGTCGGCCCTATCGTGGCAATAGACACATCTATTTGATGAGTTAGGTCATGTATTTATAAGAGAGATACATCCCCATTGTGGATCATATCTCATTCACTCAACGCTTAACTTGGTGAGCTGAAATTTGGTGCACACTTTTCTATGCGCTAGTCTTTCTTGGTTATAGAGCACCCTCTTGTGTGCACTAGGGTTTATGGTGTGAAGGTTCTTCTCTTGGCAATATAGTAAGGGGTTGCTGGGTTTTTCCCTTGATCGAGAAGGGTTTTCCCAGGATAACTTCTTGTGTCTTGTGCATGGTTATTCTTCTTGTGATCTTGGTTACTGTAACTATTGTGTTGCTGCATTGTTTATGGTTCAAGTTCATGCTAAATTGAAAAGAAACTACATGTGCTTGAGCAATCGTTAAAAATTCAACACCTCAGGGGGGAGTCCCTAGGTACCTCGCTGCTGATTTGGATCTGATTTTCTGCAAAAGAAACACAAAAACAAAAGCCAATTTGTCTTGGATAGCGTGAAACCCCACCCAAGATGTTAGGAAATTGATAGTTTAAATTGCTTGGAAGGATGCCTGCAGTGTTAGCGTGAGAAAGATGAAAGAAAGAGGAAAGAAAACTAGTTAAAAGATCGAAACTAATCACAATAAATGGCCATGAGCTACTAATTCAATGCACAAAGTAAGGACACAATACTGACAAGAATGAAAGCTCGATACAAGCACAACACTTCTTTATTAATGGCTCGCTAGAGGGTTGATTGTGCCACAATTGACAAGTCAAGAATCGATACAATGATTATCCTTGCACAAAGAAAAGTAGCTAGACTAGAAGAAGAATGAGAATAATAGAAGAGAGAGAGAGAAAGTATGCTGTTGCTGCAAAAGAATCCGACCCTCAACAATGAAGCTATCACTACAATATATAGGTGAAGAGGGGCACACTTCCCAAGAGAGACCATGAGGCACATATGTGGGTAAATAAGGCAAGTAAGTGCACGAATGAGGTAAGTGGGAGTGAAAGAGGAGTACTGATGCACATGGGAGGAGAGATGGATGAGTTAATTAGCATGTGTGAGGGTAAGAAATGAAGGATAGGCATATATAGAAGAGATGCGCTAGGAAATAGGAGAGGGAGAGGAGAGGTGGTGCATGGAGAAAGGGTAGTGGAGTTGAAGAAGGAGATATGCACCACACGTGTGGGAGAAGAGAGGAAGGAAAGGCACACTTGAGAGTGTAGAGGGAAATAATGAGAGTGAAGAACATGCGCTTAGGGTTTAAAAGAGGAGACTAGCGCATGAAGGAGGCTAAAATTAGCAAAGGAAGCCATGCGCTTGGGTAAGAGGGGAGTTGGGCCCTATTTAATTGGGAAGAAGGCGCATGTTTGAGGAATTAAAGAAGAATTTTATGAAATTAATGCACATAATGTGGTATTTATGGCGAGTGAAGGGAGATAAGATGAGTTAGGCTTTAATTAGCCCAAATATGCCCATGTAGACTTGCCACCTCATCCACATGCCCTCTTTTATTAATTAATTCCAATTATTTGCTTTAAACCTTGGAAAGTGTGCCCCCCTCATTAATTAAGCTACTCAACTACCACATGTCACATTGCATCACTGCCAAATGTCGAAATTTGACCTTTCCACTTGTCACCTTTAGAGGCGACCACCCCTGCTATAAAGAGAAACTGTTAAAAATAGGGGCTCGACCCTAAAAAATAGGAAACCACCAAAAATGACTAGGATGACTAGGAGAGCGTCGCCATGTGTCAAATGTGTAAAAATAGACACTGCTAAAATAGAATCTCGCCGCATGTCAGTGATATCATACCCATCAGATTCAATTTTCCGTGAGGATTCCAAATATGCAATCAAAATTGACATGTGAGCCCTGATGCGCCACCTGCTAAAAATAGAAAGTACCTGCATGATCCCCAAAAAAAGTGTCATTGGGCTCAAAATGATGCATGGACCAATACTATATGCTCAAAACGGTGATATGAGTCTCCGATCATTGTCTCCTAAAAAGTAGGGCACCTGCTAAAAATAACAATCTCTTTCAAATCCATGTGAAACTGTGCTAGCTCTATCTCTGAAGGAAAAACAACCACAAATCAGTCATGTACCTGTCTCCGATGGGAACCAACGTTTGGCTCACACAAGTACTAACTTTGGGAAACAACTCTGAATGCCAACCCAAATAGACTATGCTGGCTCTTAACCCTCAAGATTCTCAAGGGAGAAAATCCAAGGATTAACAGGTAGGTACAGGGTGAGATGTCATGTAGGTTACAAGTGTGCAATGGTAGGGTGGTTCCAGGTTCCAATGGGTGAAGTATGATTAGTCAAGTGTAATATTAAGCAAGTGGATTACTCTCCTAGTGTGACACGTGGTAGTTAGATGGAGGGTATCCATCTATATGAGATTCCAAATGGCCTATTCCTAAAACCCTAACTCTTGCGAGTTCGACTTTTCAAAGACCTTATTCACCTTATCAAAAATTGAGAAGTCCAAAACCCTAACTCTTGCGAGTTCGACTTTTCAAAGACCTTATTCACCTTATCAAAAATTGAGAAGTCCAAAACCCTAATTCCTATATCTTATTCTATACAAGCAAAGCCCTGAGTGAAGTTGCTCATGCTAACTTTGTCAAAGAGAAAGGCTAGTTCAACCTCCTAGGCATAATTAGCAATTTTCCTAATTTTGCTAAAGCTTAAAAGCCAAGTTCAACCTTGGTTTATCCAATCCTTGCATGGTTATTAATCTTGCCAAATTTATCAAGCGGAAAAGACCTAGGTTGACTTCCTAATCGTAGTTGTCATGATTGTTTCTCATATTAATTCGCCTTTTTGTATCTCAGGCCAAGTCCTTGATTCATATAGGCATCCATACTCGGTAACATCGCTGATTCTACCAAGCAAAAATGGCCTTAAAACGAATTGCTGATGCTAATTTGGTTAAACAAAACAGCAGGTTGATTTCTTGGCTGTTGTTATTGCCTGAATTAGCACCCTTGCGAAAAGTCCCAACACAGGTGTTAACTAGGCAACAAAATGGGAAGTGCACCATTGTCACCTCAGTACACTTTCCCCTTCACTTTAGGCCAACTCCTAGAAGCCAAGGGGGGTATCCTTATTTGATTAAGTAAACCTCTTTAAGTAAATTAAAACCATGCAAGCTAATCCAAAATATATGTAGCATGATCATGCATAAGGATTCCAATAAGTGATTAAATTCTTTAAAGATAAACAATTTGAAACAATAGCATAAACCACAAGTATATCCACCTAAGAGAGGGTTAGGAGCTAGTGGACATGTGTGCCAAATCTGATATGTAAAATAAACCACATAAGCAATTTCAAATTTGCATTTATATATATCACTCAACAAATGAAACTTCAAAGAGGTTAGAACCACTTTTAAGCTGCTTTAGGGCACAAAGAGTGAAGACAATTAGCATGAATCAATGGTGCAATGTGTGCTTGTGATTACCAATTGATTAAATGCTAAGAACGGACAAGCTTAGGGGTGTCCTTCAACTTCTAAATCTGTTTTATGATAAAATAACGCAGAAATTTCAGATTTAGAGCATGAAACGACCATCCAAGAGAGAGATTACGCACTAGAGAACAAGTTGTCTTGGATGCTTCCACTTGGGCAAGAGATATACTATGCAACAATAGCCCAACAGGTGCTAGAAACAAGTTCTAGAGATATATATCCATTAACCAAGCAAGAACTTGTAAAATAAGTGGTGAATCCCCCTAGCGTTTCCACGTTAGCACTTGGAATTCACCAAAATAATCTCTAGATAAAAGATAAGCAACAATAACCACTTTAGATTAAATTCAGCACTCTATGTGTAAGATAAACTTGTAGGAACAATCTAGAAATGAAATAGAGGCTAGGTATGAGTAAGAATACACCTTTAAGCACCAAACCCTAGCCTTAGGGTTTCACCAAATCTGATTTTGAATGCCGCAATTTAATTTCCAGCTTTGAGAAATGCCTTAGATTAGCCCACAAAACGTTAGATAAGACCTTGGAGCACCTTTCCATAGGCTTGTTTTGCCTTCTTGGGGTTAAAGATCAACAATTAAGTACAAAACCTTGTATAAGCTAGTCTAGGAAATGGAATGAACCGTTAACTTTGCACTAGACTATGAAAGAAATCTAAATAAAGATTTTTATTTGTTTTTTCACCGTTAGATTTCCTTCTAAACAAATAAAAATAAAAAATTTTGAATTTTAGGGTTTTTGGTTGGTTGTTGGGAGAAGACTAGTGCCTTTTCTTCAATTAGGGCTTATGGGGTCAAGAAGTATGCTCCTCTAAGATTTGGTCACTTCTATTTTGAGGATTAGGGTAAGAGACTAGAACCCTAGGGGTATAGTAATCCCTCACCTAATCAAGATAAGGTATGAGGACCAAGGCCCTACAAGAAAGGATTCCACAAGGGAATAACCTTCATCAACAAGATCAATTATGGCTTGAATAAAACACTTAAAACCCTTGCCAAGGAACCAAAGGAAAGACAAGACAAGAGATTGAACACTTACAAAACCAACAAACGAAGATGGAAGAGATAGAAACCTTAGATGTCTTTCTTCCAAGTGGTTAATCAACCCTTCAAGTGGATCGATCTTGCTAGCTAGTAGAAGTCTTGAACATTCACTACTAATCTTTGTTGCACCAAGAAGATAACCAAGAAAGAGAGAGAGCTCCAAGAATTGACACCAAAACCTCCAATAGATAGATCTTCAACAAATTGTATTCTCAAATAATGTCCAACAACAACAACAATTGGAATGAGAGGAGAGCCTTTATTTATAGATGAGGCTTCTACATCCTTCTCATTCTTTACTATTTTCTATCTCCCTAAAATTAGCCTAGGAGAATCACAAAAAGTGATTTGTCATCCACACAATGAAGGAGACTAAGTCAAATACAAGTAAAACATGCCACATGTACAATAAATCTCTATAGGAGAGGGGGTCGTCCCATAGAAGAGGAGTCGACTTGCTCAAGTAGCTCAACATTCCATTAAATATGTGTAGTCAAGGCCTCAAATCATGGTGTAGAGGCATCCTATGCAAGGAATAATCCAATGTCTAGCCTCATAATGTGGAATGACCTCCTAGAATGAGTGAAAAATACCCCAAGAAGTGGATGACTCCTATAAATGTGCTCATAAATGCTCAAAAGATGCCTCCAAGGTGTGACCACGTCCTCATCTCAAGCAAATATCCTTCACAAGGCATGGAAAGTGACCCTCCAAGTCAAATTAAGTCATATAAACACCCCACAACTGTCATAATGTCCACACGTGTGGGTCGACCCTCAAATCAAGTGAAGAAATGCTCAAAAAGTGATGAAATGAGAGG
>ML786830.1:433674-444559 GCA_009831015.1 Picea engelmannii | reverse complement strand
TTATCAGAAATGTAGGGAACCTGATGCATATATCTGAAAGTTATAATGATCAAACATGACACATACCATGATACCTTGGACCAATTACCTCATGGAGCAAGAGTCTCCTCTGATGCAAGTCCAAGCCGATGGTGATGGAAGCTCCTGCTGCTAACAGGACAAGTCTGGCAAAGAAGAAGAAGGATGGGCCCTCCAGGGCCATGCTCAGGTCAATCCTGCTCTCGATACTCCATGTCTATGACCTGTGGGCCTCGAGACATGATCTCCTAGTTATCCCTAGAAAACGGGGATAACAAGGCCCAAACGTGCTTGCACCTTAGGGTTTAGACTCTACCTCTTTGTTTCAATTAGATCAATCTTCAAGCTGAGATGCATTTGAGACTCCATAGGCCTTAGAATGACAGAGGCACTAATCTAGAAGTAAATATTGTGGTGGACCTTCTTCATCACTAAAACGAGGGAAGATTCTACTTAGGTGACAATGATAGTTTCTTCCATAGTTACTCAAGATTTGGGGATCTTGTGGTGGGTTTTGCACAAGTACAGATCCTGCAATAACAGGGACTAAAAGGATGGGCCATGACCGACCACAAGGGGTCAAGAGATACCACCTAGGTCCGCCACTGATACATAGTCATCTAAGTATGACCCAATACAATACCTGAGTACAAACACAACCACACTTTTGGCTCATCATGATACAATGATGCACATAATCTGCTCATATGATGGGCCCCATCCGGTGAAAAAAATGTAGGGTACACTGAAGTGAATATGAGGTGTGTTGCCGTCCTTATACACACTTGCAAACATGAGCTAAGTCCTGCTCACTTAGTGTGTCCTCGGAGGCACAATGCCTAGGTTCAAAGCCCACGCTGTTACTTTGACTTGAACCTCTTCCGTCTAGGCTAACTCCTAGGGAAGCCAAGGGGGGTAGACCCTAGTTACTAGATGAGATTAAGAGTTTAATGTTCTAGGAGTTGGTTTTAATTGGTTAAATGGTCAAGGGGAATCTAGCCTATGATATTAAGCAGCAAATGCAAGATGCAACAATTAAGTATGGCAGTCAGAACCTTTTCCTAGGACAACTAAGACTAGTGCCTAAGATTGGGCAAGGGGTCAACTAAGTTAAGGGGAGATTTGTTACAAGATAATTACAAGATTACAATTGTTACAACAAGATAGATACAACTAGATACAAGGATACAAAAAGAATATATCAGATATACAAAGTTAGACTAAACTAGATACAAGATATACAATACTAACAAGTTGCTTGAAATGTGTAGGAAATAAAGATACTCAAGATAATACAAGTATTCAACACATCAAGCCAAGCATGCTCACAATAGATCTTACTCTATTGGATTGCTTATCACTGGCACAGATATGCAAATCACTCAAGACCCAGTCAAGAGAGTGCCTCCAGGTGGATGCGCAACTTCTTGAAGGATCACACCACAAATACAGGAACAACAATAAAGATGAAATGCTTGAAAGATGAAGTGCTCCAGATGAAAGATGTAACCACTTAGATGATTATTGCACAACACATAAAATAACTTGCATGAGATATAAAGATAATGAGATCAGTGTGCTTGCAAGTATAAAATTAACTAGCCAATGTTGTAGACCAAGGATTAATTTAGGTGGTTATATGAGATTTATTTTAATCCTATCTAAGTGTCAATCCAAAACTTTCCTCCCCCAATTACCAAGTGACTGCTGGGTGCTCAAGAAGTTAGGCAACGAGGCCCACCCTAGCTCCACATGTCAGGCCTAAGATCATAATACTCCCGAAAAGGACGCCACGCGCCGTGAGACCGTCCCCGGCCTAGCACCTTCCATTGCCTTCCTCCGACCCCGTTTTAAATGGCGAAGATGATTGGTAATGGTGTCCTATTAAGTCTAATAAATTGATTATTAAACCTATGAGCTAAGTGTTGAAGCGTGTCTGAGTGCTTATAGCTTGCTCAAAAATGATGCCAAATGTGAAAATGAAAAGTTGTGAAGGCTGAAGCCCTTAAACAATGAGATTGCAAGTTAATTTTAATTTCCGGAAAAGGGCCTAGGGGACCTAAAACCGAAATTAAGGATTAAGTTCTTAGATTATGAGATTGCGCACGTAAAGTGTAAGAACTGAAAGTAGCTTGCGGAATTGAAAAGCGATTAATTAAGCCTTTAAGATATCAGTGTTTGCATGCATGTATATACGATAGATACTTAAGAAATAAACGCTTGCATGCAAAGTAAATGACGAAAGCAAAAATCCACTATGCCTCCACGGGCTCTAATCTAGCATTTAGGTGTGACGTCTACTCTAGATAATTTTAATCGTTAAGCATGCATGTAGATATCACAACTAACTAACTAAACTATGAAGTAAAGACGGAAATGAAACTAATCTGGAACTTCGAAAGCAAGAACTGAAAAGAAAGAAATGCAAGCCACTTGGGTACACTCCTTTGGGCTTGCTTACGGTGATTTAGAAGGAAGAGAAGAAGAGTTTAGAGTTACCACTTTTGAAAGGAGATAGTTGAGGTGTGTTGTGCTTGAAATTGGGCAACATGCACCCTTGACCTGGCGAGAATCTGTAAAAAATCAGTAAGCTATTGCTTGCTTATTTGTGCTGCAACACACTCAAACAAAGTTAAGAAAATTCTTGTCTTTCAACAGAAATTCCCCACAAGTAAAACCAGAAAATTAAATTGATTATTGACCTATCTAAGCAAGTTAGCCACTAAAATCTGAAATGAATAAATGACAGAAAATGAGCTGGAAAGAGAGAAAGCTTCTGAAGTTTTTATGAACAGTGAGGGTAGATTCTTGCTTGAATCTATCCCAAAATGCTCTTGAGGCAACCTGCAAACCTTAAACCAAATGTGAGATAAAACAACAGATAATATCTTGCATGCACAAATAATACAACACAGTTTATATTATTAGCATATACAAAACATATAGATGGGCAAGTACACTATTGCCTCACCTAGCCTAGTAAACTAATTTACTTGAGCAACTATTGATCAATTCACACAAAGATTCAAAGAATGATATCACCTCACAATAGATAAGAACACCAAGAACAAGTCCTGCATTCCACGATTCCTCCAAAGCTCTTTTTATTTCCAAAGGGAAGAGGTTGTAGCAACAAAGTTGCTCCAAGCTCTTCAAGAACAAAACCAGTGAAACAATGTGAACAATAATGAGAGAGAGAGAGAGGGAGATGGTAAGAAAATAGTAGCATAACAATACTCTGAGAGAAGGTAATGAATGAGGGAGTGAGAGGTCCCTTAAATAACCTCGAGGGACCAAGAGACCTCGCTTGGATCTTTGACAAGTGTCAAATATCCAAGGGAAGAGAACTCAAGCTAAAGAAGGCGTGAGCTTTGAGGGTTGAGGCGAGTTTGGTAAGAAAGACAAGTGGAGAGGTGAGGTGGCCACACAAAGGAGGTGCATTGGTCCAAGGAGAAAGCAATGTCTTGCTTTAAAAGCGACCTTCCCTTTCAAACAAAACTTTTCCACTTTATTCCAAAGAAGAAAGTGCAAGTCAAAGAGGAAAGCGTGAGGTTTGTGGGGAAGTGTGGGAGGACGTGTTGGACACACTCCCAAAGGTGAGGTGGATGGGATAGGGAAGGCGCATGAGTGAAAGGAGGGACCCACGATCTTCATTTAAGTGAGTTTCCAAACTTATGTGGGAAGGGGGACGTGTTCCCCAATGGGGGCGCAAATCCCAAGGGGGAAATTAATGACAAGTGAGTTGGGAAGTGGGTTAAGGTTTAGGAAAGGGTTGGGGTAGGTTAGGAGGGTGTCTCTCATCATTATCCATCATTACTTTAACTCAATTGTCTAATTATTACAAAAATGACATTTTTCCCATGTCTTGGGTTAACAATTAAAATTGCTTTTATCTGACTAAGACTCCTAAGTGGACAAAACCCTAACAAAATTTGTCTGACTGAGTCAAAACTTGGTCCAAGGGTGTAATGGGTCTCATTCCATTTCTTTTGAGTACAAATACCCCTATCAAAAACCCAGGGACCTAGCTTTTACATTTTTTCATTAGAATTAATTAATTTAATTCCCAACCTTAGGAAAAATTAATTAATTAAAAAAAACCTATCTAGACTCGACTAAAAATCACGAAACTTTTTGTGCTGTCTTACATGGTCATTTACATCGTTCCTAAATACTAGCTACCAGAGAATGACTTCATTAGAACGCCTTTCACCACTTTGGATGATTTATTGCTAGTGGGAGTGAAAAACTCAAGGGAGATTAATAAGGCTGGTTAGGCCAAGTCAACCTCCTGAGGATAAAAAACACTCAGTGAAAGGAACTCTCCTAATGAAGAAATCCTAAGGCAACTGACCTAACTTGTTAGTATTGTATATCTTGTATCTAGTTTAGTCTAACTTTGTATATCTGATATATTCTTTCTGTATCTTTGTATCTAGTTGTATCTATCTTGTTGTAACAATTGTAATCTTGTAATTATCTTGTAACAAATCTCCCCTTAACTTAGTTGACCCTTTGCCCAATCTTAGGCACTAGTCTTAGTTGTCCTAGGAAAAGGTTCTGACTGTCATACTTAATTGTTGCATCTTGCATTTGCTGCTTAACATCATAGGCTAGATTCCCTTTGACCATTTAACCAATTAAAACCAACTCCTAGAACATTAAACTCTTAATCTCATCTAGTAACTAGGGTTTGCCCCCCTTGGCTTCCCTAGGAGTTAACCTAGACGGAAGAGGTTCAAGTCAAAGTGACAGCGTGGGCTTTGAACCTAGGCATTGTGCCTCCGAGGACACACTAAGTGAGCAAGACTTAGCTCACGTTTGAAAGTGTGTATAAGGACGACAACATCTTTGGCGCCGTTGCCGGGGATAAGTCATTTATCCTTGGTCAAAACAACCTAACTTATTCTTTTAGAACTAAACAATAGAACCTTTAGTCCATAAAATTCTTTGAACTTGCATTGGTTGATTTCGTGTGATTCCTTTCCAAGTGGCGACTCCATTGAACAAATCTATCAGGTATATTACTAGGAGTGTTGCAAAAGGATTGATTTACTCTTTTCCTGAACCCAAATTTTACTAGGAGTGTGAACTCAAATTTTCTTTAAAAGGCTTGGCATATCTTTTCTTAGGGATGATATACTTTACTTTGCCAATACTAACCTTGTCATCTCTAATACTTTCCATCAGATTTTCATCATAATATCTATCTTTTATTATCCCAATTTCTGAAAAATAAGGAGGGTGTGGCCCAAGAATCCCATCTGACTTGTTCTGACATCTAACTGATTCCTTTGATGCAGGTTGAGCCGATAACATATTTTTAATTGACAAATCCAACTCTGACTTTAACTCTGAAGGAGGCAAACCATTATCTGTTTTATCTAAGTCTCCCTCAATAAAAAGCCCATCAAAATAATCCATGGGGTCCCAAACATTGCAAATGCTTGGGGTTTTACTATTCAGATCCATCTTGGTAGATGTTTCGGGA
Source organism: Picea engelmannii (assembly GCA_009831015.1). Lineage (NCBI taxonomy): Eukaryota > Viridiplantae > Streptophyta > Pinopsida > Pinales > Pinaceae > Picea > Picea engelmannii. The sequence goes on along the minus strand of ML786830.1, from coordinate 439,050 downwards.
GTAGACTCTATTTCATAACATCCCATTTCTACTTCCCGATAAACAATCTCATTATCCTTTTTCCTAGGATCTTCCACATGATACTTTCTTTCCAACTCTCTATTCAATCTAAAAGTTAAACCATTGGGAGTTGGAATGGTGGCATAAGTTAAATCCATCTGTAAATTTCCACCTAAATCTGCAGCTGTCTTTCTGTTTAGCAACATACCCCAAGTATCCGACACATCAATCACAACAATGTCCATCTCAATCATGATATCTGGGAATGCAGCTAAGTGTCCTTGTAATCCCTTAATCAAACCATGCACCTCTATTGTACTGCTATCCATAGCACAAATGTTATGATAAGGCCTAGATATCCTTAAGTTCATTTGTTCAATTACTCTCTTAGTCATAACATTTGATGTAGCTCCTGAATCAAGCATACAATTATGAAGAATATAATCATTCACGAGCAGGGATAAAAAGAAAGGTCTATTCTTTTCATTCCCCCTATCCATATTTTGTAGAATAACCGGTGCATCCTGATAAGTTCTTGTTGGTGGAAGGTCAACACTTCTCTGAGAAGGACAATCTATGGCTCTGAGCAACTTCTCCCTCTGAGAAGGAATCTTCATTATTTCCGACACAGGCACCAACATCTTAGCATTACTTAACCATCCTCCTAAGTCAATATTTAATTATGAGTTTGCATGCACACTTGACTTAGGGGGAGTGGGAGCTACCTTGGGAACGTTTGCTTGTTTTTTGTCTTGATTTTTATTTCCATTCCTTTGGTAGGTAATGCCTCTAAATTTAGCCATTTCAACTATTTGTTGTGGAGTAGGCTTAGGACCAAACTTTTCTGTTGCCTTATCCACCACAACATCACTCATGCAATTCATACTATTTGCCCCCTCATTATGTTTATCCAAACCCATCCAATCATACATGCCAACATTATACTCATGACCAAACATATTAACTTGTTCATTCTCTAATCCATAAGGTCCCATATCATTACTAAGGTGAAGGAAGACTTGGCAAGTTGACTCATTATGAAATTGCTCACAAGGTCTACAATAATGAATAGCCTGGTGGTCAACCCAATTAGTGGATTCAAATGGGTTTGGTGGTCTTTGATCTTGGGGGGGGGGGGTGTTTCTTAGGCCATTTATTGTTAGGCCTATGTTGGGGCCTATTATTTTGACCCCTTTCCATGGCTATCAACCTATTCTGCATGGCATTCATCTGACTAACATGTTCCTTCAATTGATTATCATGATTAATTTCCATTTGTTTAATCAATTGAGTGAGTTCCTTAATGCCATCACTAGAGGGTTTCTGAGTTTCAACATTCATCTTCTTCTCATCATAAAGTTGGGAAGAAGATCCTCTAGTAAAACCAGGAATGTTAGACTTCCTAGCATCCTGCATGTTCTTATCAATTTTGATAGCTATGGCTTGTGCTGCCTTCAAATTTTGAGGATCCTTATCCCTTAAGGAATACCTCATTTCCCCCTCAAAGGCCTCCATATAATATATCAAGACTGCAGCATCTGAGGGTTTTATATCAGCATGAAGATTCTTCGCCAAACTATTGAACTTAGTGTTGAATTCTTCCACAGTTTCATTCTCTTTCTTGTGGCTAGAAGTGAGGGCAGCTAACTGAAACCTATGTTCTTTTTGATCACCTCATCTCTTTCTAAATTCTTCCAATATTGAATCAAGGGTGCTAAACTTAGCGGGATCAAAGTCAGTAAACCATTCAGCAGCATCACCTTCTAGTGACAAACAAGGTCATTTTTACATCTTCATTATGACCCCGACAATACCTCTCAACACACATCTGGAAGTTCAAGATGTGAGACTTTGCACTGATTGCATTGTTTCCCTGAAACATAGGTAACTTGTTTATGGCTTTCTCAGGGACTTGGTGTGGGGCACCTTGGATTGCTGCAAAATTCAAAGGCCTCAAAAACACACTCATGGTTGTGTTAGGAGTATTAGTGGGTGTATTAACAATTGGTTGATTATTAGTTTGGAATAAGAATTGGATATCAGTGAGTGCTTCTTCTCCAAGGCTTTCAAGTAGCCTCCTAGGAGCAAGGCGATTTATCCTCCTCCTATAAACCTTTTCGAGTTCAGGAAAAGAGTAAATCGATCCTTTTGCAACACTCCTAGTAATATACCTGACATATTTGTTCAATGGAGTCGCCGCTTGGAAAGGAATCACATGAAATCAACCAATGCAAGTTCAAAGAATTTTATGGACTAAAGGTTCTATTGTTTAGTTCTAAAAGAATAAGTTAAGTCATTTTGAACAAGGATAAATGACTTATCCTCGGCAACAGTGCCAAAGATGTTGCCGTCCTTATACACACTTGCAAACGTGAGCTTAGTCCTGCTCACTTAGTGTGTCCTCGGAGGCACAATGCCTAGGTTCAAAGCCCACGCTGTCACTTTGACTTGAACCTCTTCCGTCTAGGTTAACTCCTAGGGAAGCCAAGGGGGGTAGACCCTAGTTACTAGATGAGATCAAGAGTTTAATGTTCTAGGAGTTGGTTTTAATTGGTTAAATGGTCAAGGGGAATCTAGCCTATGATGTTAAGCAACAAATGCAAGATGCAACAATTAAGTATGACAGTCAGAACCTTTTCCTAGGACAACTAAGACTAGTGCCTAAGATTGGGCAAGGGGTCAACTGAGTTAAGGGGATATTTGTTACAAGATAATTACAAGATTACAATTGTTACAACAAGATAGATACAACTAGATACAAAGATACAGAAAAAATATATCAGATATACAAAGTTAGACTAAACTAGATACACGATATACAATACTAACAAGTTGCTTGAAATGTGTAGGAAATAAAGATACTCAAGATAATACAAGTATTCAACACATCAAGCCAAACATGCTCACAATAGATCTTACTCTATTGGACTTCTTATCAATGGCACATATATGCAAATCACTCAAGACCCAGTCAAAAGAGTGCCTCCAGGTGGATGCGCAACTTCTTGAAGGATCACACCACAAATACAGGAACAACAATAAAGATGAAATGCTTGAAAGATGAAGTGCTCCAGATGAAAGATGTAACCACTTAGATGATTATTGCACAACACATAAAATAACTTGCATGAGATATAAAGATAATGAGATCAGTGTGCTTGCAAGTATAAAATTAAATAGCCAATGTTGTAGACCAAGGATTAATTTAGGTGGTTATATGAGATTTATTTTAATCCTATCTAAGTGTCAACCCAAAACTTTCCTCCCCCAATTACCAAGTGACTGCTGGGTGCTCAAGAAGTTAGGCAATGAGGCCCACCCTAGCTCCACAAGTTAGTCCTAAGATCAGAGTACTCCCGGAAAGGACGTCGCACGTCGTGAGACCGTCCCCAGCCTAGCACCTTCCGTTGCCTTCCTCCGATCCCGTTTTAAATGGCGAAGATGGTTGGTAATGGTGTCCTATTAAGTCTAATAAATTGATTATTAAACCTATGAGCTAAGTGTTGAAGTGTGTCTAAGTGCTTATAGCTTGCTCAAAAATGATGCCAAATGTGAAAATGAAAAGTTGTGAAGGTTGAAGCCCTTAAACAATGAGATTGCAAGTTAATTTTAATTTCCGGAAAAGGGCCTAGGGGACCCAAAACCAAAATTAAGGATCAAGTTCTTAGATTATGAGATTGCGCATGTAAAGTGTAAGAACTGAAAGTAACTTGCGGAATTGAAAAGCGATTAATTAAGCCTTTAAGATATCAGTGTTTGCATGCATGTATATATGATAGATACTTAAGAAATAAACGCTTGCATGCAAAGTAAATGACGAAAGCAAAAGATCCACTATGTCTCTACGAGCTTTAATCTAGCATTTAGGTGTGAGGTCTACTCTAGATAATTTTAATCGTTAAGCATGCATGTAGATATCACAACTAACTAACTAAACTATGAAGTAAAGACGGAAATGAAACTAATCTGGAACTTCGAAAGCAAAACCTGAAAAGAAAGAAATGCAAGCCACTTGGGTACACTCCTTTGGGCTTGCTTATAGTGATTTAGAAGGAAGAGAAAAAGAGTTTAGAGTTACCACTTTTGAAAGGAGATAGTTGAGGTATGTTGTGCTTGAAATTGGACAGCATGCACCCTTGACCTGGCGAGAATCTGCAAAAAATCAGCAAGCTATTGCTTGCTGATTTGTGCTGCAACACACTCAAACAAAGTTAAGAAAATTCCTGTCTTTCAACAGAAATTCCCCACAAGTAAAACCAGAAAATTAAATTGATTATTGACCTATTTAAGCAAGTTAGCCACTAAAATCTAAAATGAATAAATGACAGAAAATGAGCTGGAAAGAGAGAAAGATTATGAAGTTTTTATGAACAGTGAGGGTAGATTCTTGCTTGAATCTATCCCAAAATGCTCTTGAGGCAACCTGCAAACCTTAAACCAAATGTGAGATAAAACAACAGATAATATCTTGCATGCACAAATAATACAACACAATTTATATTATTAGCATATACAAAACATATAGATGGACAACTACACTATTGCCTCACCTAGCCTAGTAAACTAATTTACTTGAGCAACTATTGATCAATTCACACAAAGATTCAAAGAATGATATCACCTCACAATAGATAAGAACACCAAGAACAAGTCCCGCATTCCACGATTCCTCCAAAGCTCTTTTTATTTCCAAAGGGAAGAGGTTGTAGCAACAAAGTTGCTCCAAGCTCTTCAAGAACAAAACTAGTGAAGCAATGTGAACAATAATGAGAGAGAGAGAGAGAGAGAGAGAGAGAGGGAGATGGTAAGAAAATAGTAGCATAACAATACTCTGAGAGAAGGTAATGAATGAGGGAGTGAGAAGTCTCTTAAATAGCCTTGAGGGACCAAGAGACCCCTCTTGGATCTTTGACAAGTGTCAAATATCCAAGGGAATAAAACTCAAGCTAAAGAAGGCGTGAGCTTTTTGTAATGTCCCCATTTTGGGACATTATAACATTACAACATTTCAGTGTGTTATGCCTACCCGAGTAGCCAGAAGCAGTTTATTTGGGCCCGACTTGTATCGTTCATCATTAGGATCCATTCCGCACAGCCGGGCTTTGGTTCCGTTGCATTCCGACGATTTCCATAATTTTGAGTTATTATGGGTCATATCTTAATTAAATTCACTAAGGTCATAATGGGCATATTACTCGGAGAAACCTCTTAGTGTAATAGCTCATCGGAATCAGGAGGAAGAGCATTACAGGATAAGATGATGAGACATGACTTTTAGTGGCCGAAGAAGCCATCAGGATGGATAAATCACTTTTTAGAGGCAAAATGGTTAATTAATTAATTAATTAAGTGATTTAATCAAGGAATAATAAAATA
>ML786830.1:387298-411597 GCA_009831015.1 Picea engelmannii | reverse complement strand
GGCATCACTTTTAGTCAATTTTCTGCAATGATTAAGAAAGTTTAGGCATTATAAATGTACCCTAAGTGCAGTGTCCTCTAGTACACTACATCTTCTTCGATGGGTGTCTATGTTGAGTGTTGCTTTCCGATGGATCTTAAACATTTGCACTGTTCCATGTCTCCAACATCTTCTCTATTACCTTGCCGCTACAAGATGTCTCTTCCACATCTTCGTGGGTGAGAATCTTCATGGTCTGCAACAATTTCCCATGCCCTAACGAGGGCATCTCTATTGTGCTCAATATGCTTTGTGGGTTGTTCTCTTCCAATTATCTACAAACTATTAACTCCATGCTCAAATTCAAAGAACTCTAATGTCTTTTGAATAGGTTTCTGTATGTTGTCAACTTTTGTGCAAGCAAATAGATTTGTTATCCTTAGCTTCTCATTTCCAAGCAACAATGTCTTCTATTTCTAACATTCTTTAAATTTTCTTTCACGGAGTGTTCTCCACAAATTCGATTGCAGGTTCAAATTCTATGGTCAGATTTTCTAGTCTACACAATAGTCTTACCTCTTCAGGTGTCTTTGAAGTTTGGAGGGAAGGCTTTCAATACTTATCCATGTTACTTCCACAACAATTTGCTTAATGTATCCTTGCTTTGTAAACCTTAATTATTATATAACTTAAACTTCAAATTGTTTCCTTTCACCCCATGATTCATCATTATTTCCAAACCAATTCCTTTACCTTGTGCTTTCAATCTTCTACAATTTCTTTAATGTCTGCTTTGTGGGATTTCGATGCCCTTTAACCCTTAAACTTTGTAAATGATTTTTAAATCATCTAACCTTTAAACCTTATAAAATTTAGAAACTCGACTTGCCTTTTACACTTCGTTTTCTTCAAGAACCTCAAAGGCCTCACACACACAGCTTTACAAACAAGCAAATTTTAACTTGCCTTTTACACTTTGTTTTCTTTGAGAATCTTAAATGCCTCTCACGCGCAGCTCTGTGAACAAACTGATCACTCCAATATTGAGTTTCATCTCTAGTCACAAGCTCCAGACCAGTATTGCTCTAATATCATATTGATTTATACAAGTGCATACATACATAATAACTTAAACACATAAATATGGAAAGAGTAATAAATGTTTCAATATATGAATGTCCTAGCAAATACATCATCGAAAGCCCGAGGTAGGCTACCCACACACATGTGCCACCCTCTCAAGTTACATCATATGGTCATAGTCATATCACATTATTTATAGCACCCTCATACAGTTAAGGTGGTTTAACCACCTAACCCTAGCATTAACACATGTGACATCATTACTAACATCAACATAAAATACATTCAATACAAAAGTACATTTAATATTAAGTTGGAGCTCATTGTTTCCTCATCCAACAGAACTGATTAGATTAAATTCGTTTGGGAGTACCATGTTTGCTTGTCCTGCAGCAGCTATGATGATATCCGCCTCGCTTATTATACTCTTTGGATCAGGAGTTTTAGAATGCACCATTGTTACAGTTGCATCTAGTTTGATTAGCAGCAATGCAACCGGCAATCCTACTATGTTACTCCTTCCAACCACAACTGCTCTTTTATTTGATATGGAGACCCCACTCCTTTGTAAGAGTTCTATGCACCCCTGAATCAAAAAGCAATTAACTGTTACCACTTCCATGAAATAAATTATTAAAACATCATTAGTTTTTCACTTGTATTGAAACGTCTATTTTTCAGAAGTGAAATGATCACATGCAAAAAGAGAAAAATCCCAATCTATAGAAAAGATGAGGTTTCCATTATAAGGCTACTCCCAATCTATAGAAGAGATGAGGTTTCCATTATAAGGTAGACCTTCTCAACCCAGGAACTATATGGGAACATTTTTGCTTTAACAAGCATATTGTATTTTCCCTGCAATCAAAGAATGCTCCCTCTGCACACCAAACAACTGCTGACTTGTGTTTTTGCGTAAATAAGTTTAATATCTGAGTCGCCTGTGTGGAAAAGCGGTAATCAACCTTACCTTTGGTGTACATGGAACAAATAGAGGCTCCCTTCCCTTCATTGCAAGTTTGCCAATGTTGAGAGGATGAAACCCATCTACATCCTTTTCTATGCTTATTGCACTCAGTATTTTCTCTTCATTGATGTGTGGCGGTAGTGGAAGCTGGACCAAGATGCCTGTTAAACAATACAATAATTAGATTAAACAGAAATGCATTCATTACACTTATTTTAAGCAGGTGCCTTCCACTGATTGAAGGATGTGATACTAGATTCAAGTCTCTACTATATGCTATAGGAGCATTCCTTATCATCAATTAAACTGCGTTCTATTCTTTTATTTTCAATTTTACTTATTTTTGTCTTTAGGAAGTGAATCTGCCTGCCCCTGCACATCACAAGGAATACAGTCAACTGAGATATAGGCATGACAACTTCTAAATACATAAATTTTATGGAATGCATGGTAGATATCAAACAATTTGAAAGATGAAATGTTATTGTAACCTTCCTGATGTACTACCAGCAATGAGCATACCCATCGTGACTCTTATAAATGTAGTTATTTGATTTTGTAAGAAAAGGGCAGGCAGACTGATGGTGAAGCATTCACTATCCATCTTGTAGGAATATTATGAAAGATGCTATATTTTGCTTAACATCAAGATATTCATAATATTTTCAGCACATCTCACAAACCTTGCTTGTTCACAACTATGCATGAATGAAATAAAACAGAAATGCCTTTCATTCAAGCAAGTTCATCGCTAGCTTAAGCTACTGCAATATGAAGCATGTTTACCAAGTTTGAATTTGAATTTGAATTCAGTACAATACAGAATTAGCATTGCATTAGAAAAATCCAATTTGGGAAAAAATGGGAGTATACATCTAAAACAAACATAATTTCTTTAAATTAAAATATATATATATATATAAAGAAATAATTTTGAAAATTTAAACTATAAAATTAATACTAATATAATATTGCTAGTATTATAATAACCCCAATATATAATTATACCAGCTTAGATCCATCTAAATAATGGATCTATCAAGTGCTCAAAGGGGTCAAATGCCTCAAGGTGCAAAAACTTGAGGAAAGGTTTGCACCTAGAGGGATTTGATCCCTTTCAACACTTGATAGAACTGGGGTTTAGATGGATCTAGGTTGGTTAATTAATTTTAAACCGGTGACTTGAACTTTTCATAATTTTATTATTATTTGTATTTGTTTGCCGACTTATTCACATCAGTGTTACAGACATTTGTTACATTGCACATCTACCTCACCTGGGCTGTAGAATGTGTCTCTCTGCACAATAACTAAGAGTGATTAATGCTGTATAATATTATTATAATATTGAGTTATATATATATGGACGACTCATTTGAATTTTGCACTACAATGGCCATCCGAAGCATATAAATTATAACCATGAATATGGTGGCACACGCGTGACAACAACAACCGGAAGCTTCTTGGAAGGCAATGGCTTCCGCCTCCACATGCAGTCCAGGAAATCTTAAACTGCCATCTTAATTCACAGTCCAAGATGCCAATCTTAAATTGCTGCCCCACTATTTTCACCTGCCACTCCATCCTCGGCACCCTACAATGCGTAGTTAGAACCTTAAGGCTTGAGCACAGGACATGGAGGCAGCATTCCATCTACTGAGATGGAGAAGATGACCCAACCAGACTAGTGCAAGCTGCCAGCCTGCCACTAGCAGACCAGTTACAAAGCAAGTAGAGTAGCACAAAAACATTTGGAGAATTGTGTTATTTTTTGGGCAGAGTCTTTAGTGTTTTGGTCTGTGTCATACTGTATCACTATTGAGCCAAATAATAAGGTCAAACCAAATTATGAACAAATTTCCATACCAAAACCTCCAATAAAGCCAAATTTGGTAACTATGTTATTAAGTAGGCTCTTATAAGAATTGACAATTTAGTGTACTGCATGTAAATATCAGTGACAATGTTACCAGCTATCTCATGAAGACCACCCAGACACATGATCAGCTTGCAGCTATTGGGGAGAAAGTGGATAACGTAGAACTTGTAAATGTGGCATTAAATGGTTTCACCGAGTCATGGGAACTGTTATCCCCCCATTTCTAGAGATAACTATGGAGATGATGTCTCAAGGCCTGCAGGTTGTAGACATGGAGTACCGAGAGGTAGATGAACAGGCAAAGCCCTTCACTCACCACACATCACCATCTGACTGATGGCAGCAGCATCCACTGCACCCAGCTTGGCCAACAGAAGACAGCAGGTCTTGCTTCATGAGGTAACAAGACTAGTGTCGTGGCAAGTGTTGTTTTAATATTTGAAGCACTTGAACATGTTGCAAAGGATCCTTTCTTGATTTTGAAAACATTTGCTTGGAAATTATGCCTTTTGCCTCTTTTAACCTTGGTGGTTGACATGTTGTCCTAGCAAGTGGGTCACCCTCAAGGATAGGGTTGCTACTGGGGGGTCTCCTTGAAGAGACATCGTACCATCCCGTCCATACTTACCACTTTCCACATTTCTTATCATTTTCGTTTCCTCATCTTTTGAGCTTTCGGACTTATTGACCCAAGAAGGGCTTGTACCTTATTTTATGGGAAGAGGCGCTGACGGTCGGAGGTAGATTGCAGTTGCTATAAAGGAATAAGAAACTAATTCCGAAAAGAAAGTGAACAAAACAAATGAGGACCATCAAAAGCCGGTCCAACTTGAGCTCTACCTAGTCAGTGCCCGCCCCGGTCCCAAATTGCAAATGCTAAAGCTTGAAAACCTTATAAAGGAGACTAGAAAATTACAAATAAATGAAAGTAGGGATTGGAAAGATGGCTAAAAAGGGGTCTAGGAAAAATAGCACCTAAATAGTTGGTAACTCAAGAGCAAGCGCACCCTCTACAAAGGCGCCCATAAATGAGAGAATATGATCCCTTGCATGTCAAGAAACCCCTTGCCCAGAAGTCATACCCCCATCCACCTCATACTCTTTACATGACTTAGAGAGGGTCTCCTTTGGAAACACTCCTTGACTTGGGGAATGATCTACCCAATAGGGCACTATGACAACCCTCCCAGACTTAAATTTGGCAAGTTGTATAAGGTCTTTGAGCATTTGTTTATTTTGAAAAGGGGGGATTTGATGCACATGTTTGGGTGGTTCTTTTATTAAATATGGCTTACTTGGCATGATACTTGTGACTTGTGGACCCTTGGAGGGCGTACTTGTTTGTCTTTGGAGGTCCTTGCGAGGTGGAAGTCTTTTCATGGAGGCACTAGGTTGCTTGGACCTTCATTGGGGCATGAAGCCCACAAGTTGGATGATGCGGCCACTCTCCTTGGACACATGGGAGGAGGAACGTTGCCTTTGGAAGTATTTGGACACCATAAGATGACCATGCTCCAGCTTCTTACATCCCAATGTTGGCCTTGGAAGGTCTAAAACATCACACTTTATTCCCTAGACGTCACATGGGCTTAGGGTTTCTATTGGGGTTCTCATGGTTGATGGTGATGTGGCTTGGTTTGATGGAGAGAGAGACACTTGGCATGCACTAGAGCACTTGGTGGCATGGCACATGGCTTTTGGAAGCCCAATGTTCTTCATCAAAGGCCAAAACGTCTCTCTTGGAGGCCTAACGTCACCCTTTAGGGCATGACGTCACCCCTAAAAGAGGATTTTACTTTATGTATTTGTAATTTTAAGTTGTAAAAGACAAATAGCGAGGTCGACCTCTCTAATTTGATGTTGACTTTTCAAAAAGTGGACAAATTGGTTTTTAGTGACCTTGTATAAATAAAGGGTTACTTTCATTTTCATTTGGACATAACTCTCACTTGAGAATTACATACTCTTGGCTGAAATTTTTGCCCTACTTGGGCAAGGCGCACTGTCTCTTTTTGATGTTTTGTGGATGCTACTACTTGTCTATTGGAGGAAGAAGCTAGGCATTATCTCGTGTTTCTTGTCTCTTTGCTATTGTGGTGGAATATTCTTGGTAAAGAAGGATTTATCTTACTATCTCTTAAACTAGGTAAGGAATTTATGTTATTGTGTTGTTTCTTCTTGGTTATAAGGCTAATTTTGTTAAACTCTTGGAGTATAAGGGCATACACCCTCCACCAAGATCTATCATTATTTTCATTGAATAAGCTATTTTGCAAAGGTTGCTACAAGGAGTAAAAGGGCTTACACCCTTGTAGATTTACCTTGCTAGTTTTTGTTTGCTCTAGGGAGTAAAAGGGCTTACACCCCTAGAGAAGTAACAAACCCTAGCTCTTACACAAGAGACTCCATTAACCCAATTGATAAGGCACTGGTCTACTTGCATTGGAGATTGTATATTCATGCATTGGTATATGTGAATTTACGAGATATTGCAACTGTTCAAGTTGGATCTATTTCTATATGTTCTAGGCTTTCTTGTGCCCTAGAGCGTTTTCTTTAGCCAAGTAATTCTCTTTGTTGATGCAAATTAATGCTACAGCCATTAGGGCTGCACCAAAACTCATCTTCTTTAAATCTTTGCTCACTATTCTACCGCTGAAATTCACTTGTAAACCCCATTGATTGTTCTACTAGTTATTGGCTACCTTTTGGGTGGTTTACTTGTTGATTTTTGTGGTTAGACGCTGCTGCTGTAGCAATTGTTTGCTACAGCCATTTGGCTGTCATAAAAAATCGCTGATAACATCATATAACAGCCCTCTAAACACCACCAAAGTCTTGCTTTAATCATTGGAAGTTTGACTAGTCATTGCTAGCTTTATTTCTAATATCTTGTACTAGATTTTGGATGGTATAATTTGCAGCTACTAACATTATTTATTGCTGATCTATATATTTCCATACTGTTGCAATTTGGGACAGCAAGAATTCTTGCTTGATTCCCTTTGGTTTAAGGCTTCTATATCCATCATTTGTCTTGTTCTGGGCAGGGCTAACACTGTTTTGCAGGTACACAATACTTGGCAACCATTTACCATCTACAAGACTCGCTTTTAAGCCTGACTCCTTTTCAAGTCTTGACCTATAGGGGTGTTCATTTGCCATTCTCCCACCTTCCATCTCAATCCCCCTAGGGTCACCCAGGATTCCCCCCTTGTGGTGATTTTCATCATCACTAAAGCAAGGGGAGTGTTTATCTAAGGTGACAGTGGGTAGATACTCTCGTAGTTGTCACACTTTCGTGGATTAGGTTGGGCTTTGCCCAAGCTATAGATTGTGCAATAACAGGAACCATTTGTCAAGGGAGTATGTGCTCAAGAGAAACTTCCCAACTATGAAAAGCTCTGGGATGATTGCATCCAGGAAGAGACTCGAGAGGAGTCTAAATCCAGCAGGCAAGGAGATGGAGAGGAGAACTTGGCCCTGGTCAGTCAGGCCAAGAAGGGCAAAGGAAAGGGTTCTAAGGGTAACAGTGAGGGAGCAACCTCACAGTCGGGGAAGAAGAAGGACTTGAGTAAGATCAAGTGCTTCGCATGCCACAAGAGTGGTCATTATGCATCTCAATGTCCAGAGAAGAAGGGTAAGAGTAAATCGCAGCAAGTAGAAGCATCAACAGAAACTTGTTGGATGAGTTTGCTGCAAAGTTTGAGAAGGACTTCTCACTAGTCTCGTGCTTTTCTACCAACACCGTCACCGGGAGTGCATGGTACTTGGACAATGGTGCATCACATCACATGATAGAAGCACAGGAGCTATTCAGCAATCTGAGAAAGAAGGACTCAGGGATCCATGTGGAGCTTGGTGATGATGCCAAGTATGCAGTAAAGGGGGAGGGAACAATCTTGTTCCAGCTTGAGTCGGGTGATTCGTTTGAGGCCCAGGATGTGCTATATGTACTAGGACTAAAGAAGAATTTGCTCTCAACCTTAGTTATGGAGGACAAGGGTTTTGTGTGACAACCAAATCTGGCTCACCAATTAAATATCCAAAATATTTGGAATACAATGTAGAAATCCATGTGGATAACGATATATATAATAAATGTATATGAGAATATGAATAGTATGAATGAATTACAATGAGAATGAGGGTTATATATATACCCACAAAGGGGTGTCCTTTCAGTGAGAGATGGGACCTATCATTTGGAAGGTGTCTCTTCATAATATATTAATTATTAGTTATTGATTATTTGATTATATATATATATATATATATATATATATATATATGTTTGTTACATTGCCTTCCCCTTAAGAAATGCTTTGTCCTCAAAGCATATTTATGGAAGGCCTTACGTCCTTGTTTTAGCTTGTAATGTCTTCACTCAGTTCTTGGTTTCTGAGACTGTTATGGTTGTTGATAAGAGACGATACAAACTTCTAAGTGTTGAGCATAATTGTTGAACCGTAAAAGGATCTGACCATCCTAAATTGATCATTTGTGGAACATTGTGCTTATCTGATTTCCAGAATAAATTGTTTTCAATTGTACTCGCATTAACATTCTTCAAACGATAGGTCAAGTGTGTATGTTTTGAGCAGTGTTGATATTTTGACTAGTTAAAGTATTTGCTTTTATGATTAGGATGTCGATAAGGTGTCTTCGTAGCATGACGTCCCTTTATTGTATTTGTAGCGTACTCAAGATTTACTTTTGATGTTTTATCTTCTTCATGCATTGGTTTGTTGATAGTTGCATTTCTATTAGTAAGTACACCTGTAACTTCCATCGGTTGTACTTCAACATCCTTGTATGTTTTTTCTCCAAGTGCAATGGAATCTTTTTGAGTTGTGATATCGACTGGAACTATATTTGCTCCTTTCTCCACAACTTGGATTTGTTCATTTGAAAACTTTGATGCTTCCTTTTCGATAAGCAGTTCTAACTTGTTTTCCAAGGACTTCTTATCATTCTTAATATTTTTTATTTGCGTAAGTAGGTGTTGATTATGATTATTTAAGCGTGCAAGTTCTTCATCATTTGATTTGTCGACTTTGTTTTTGATGTTTTAACTCTCAAGTTTTTCATCTTTTAACTTCTTGATATGTTCCAATAATCTTTGATTAAGGCTTTTTAAACGAGAAGTTTCTTCATCATTTTCTGATAAAAAATTTTGAGATCTTGATTTTCTTGTTCCAACTTATGAACACATTGTTTTGTATCCTTTGACTTTTTAATATGGGTAAGTAGATTTCACTATGATCTTTTAAGCGAGAAATTTATTCGTTTTTATCTACAATAACTCCGTCAAATTCTTTTTGTATCTTTGATACTAACCATCGATTTTCATGAAGGATTGCCTTTGAAATGTTCTTCAGGTCTTTTGATGAAGGTACTATTGAATCCAACTTCATAGTAATGTTTTGAAATGTCATCATCTTCTTCTTATAAGGAAATGTCACAAACTTTTTCCCCATGTTTAAGATGAAGGTACCTAGTTTTTTAAACAAAGGTAACCTTAGAATGATGTCAATCTCTTCTTGAAACATAGTTGTAACATTGAATTGAGAAATATTTTCATATTCATCAATTGTCACTTGTAACTCCTTAATTTCATATTATTTCTTGCGAAAAATATCTTCCTTTTCAATTATATTTGGCTTTGGAATTAATAATTGATTTGCCAAATTGATATTAACGTAATTCTCATCCTGGGTCATGCTGACGGCGATGTTAACCTCTCTTCCTTGAATACTTCTCTTTAATGTAAATGACCTATAACTTGAAATGCAACAACCTTCATAAGAAAATCTTCCTTTCGTCATTTTAGAATTGTCCATTTTTTAACCTTGAAATGGCCTTATGATTATTTTTATAATACCCCTTTCCTCACTTGGAATATTAAAATCTTTAATCTTAGAAAAAAAGGGTATTCTTGAATGACTTTTATCTCACTCCAAGATATATATATATATATATATATATATATATATATATATATATATATATATATATATTCTTCTTTCTTCATTCTTAATAATTTCACCTTGATATTTTACTTTAACCTTAATGTAAAGTAATCAAATATTTTTTTTCTTTTATACTTGAATTGGAACTTAGGGGACTTTTTTAAGTAAACTTTAAAAACTTAAAAGTACACCTTTTAAAACTTTTATAATATAACACCTTTAGTTTTCTACCATATATTTTTCCCTTGCAAATTTTGTACTCGATTGAAAAGTATTTTAATATATATATGTGTGTGTGTGTCCATTGGATGTAGCTTGGGTGGTTGGGAGGAATGGTTGTTACCCTCCCCACCCAGGTTCAATTCCTTGTAAGTGACATGTGATGCCCTTAAATGGGTCTATAAGATGCTCTTGTTGTTGAGCCCCCAATATTCAAAAAATGCTCAGCCTCCCCATGTTCTCTCGCAGATTTCGGGGGGGGTTCTGTGGACATAGCAAGTACTTGTCTTCGGTCTCGTGAACCATGTGACAAAATATATATATATTGTTAGCTTTTTAGCTCAAGAGGTACTCCGCATGTTTGTCTTGTATGCGGATGTAACCTTAAGTTTACACTACTAGGCACTTGACTTTGTAAATGGGCTTTTATAAAGTTGTGATAAAGTGGTTCTTTTATTAAAGGGAATTTTTTAATAAAGTGTACCTTCTAATATTAAAGTGACTTTATCTCATAAAGTGCACTGATGTTATAAAGTGAAAATGTACTTTAATATTTTAAAGTGATTTATTTTGGAGGGAATGAATCATGACCCTCGATCTTGTAAAGGCAAGATTAGATGTTGGCCATTAGATCTAGGGTTGGAGAAGGTGAAGGGTCACTTTCAGATTATAAGAGAATGCATTGGGTAGTGTGCAAGACACATTGAGAAAGAGTTTGAGAGAGATTTTTCGAGAGAGCTTGAGAGAGGAAAGAGGGCAGCAAGGAGGGCGCATTTCCCAAGAGAGATTGGGCACAAATCCCAAGGGAGTTTTCTGTGTAAGAGTGTTGGAAATTTTTGTTGTTAGAGAGGCCATACTATATGGATCCGTATAGTTCGTACAACAAGCTGGGAGGGCACGGATTTTGAGGCAGCATGCTGCATGGAAATCGAGGCATATTTTCTAGTGTTTTCTGTTGGTGAAGAGGGCAGATTTTTGTTGCTGTCCATACAGCTGTTTGTTGGCACAGATTTCAAGGTGTTGGAAGAGGGCAAATTCATACAGCAGTACTGATTTTATGGGCACGGATTTTGAGGCAAAAATTTGGGACTGTTGGGTGTTGTAAGTTATTTCTCTTGGCTGTAAATGTATTGTTGTTGCTGATATATCTTTCCTGAAGCTAATAAAATCTCTCTCTCTTTGGGTTTCCCCACATTGGGGTTTTCCCTGGCATTGCCTAAATTTCTGAGTTTTTCTAAGTTGAATGATTGTTGTTCATTGTGTTTATTCCGCTGCAAAATTGCTTAGCAATGTGTATTTCTGCTTATGGTAATTTCTGAATGTGGGTTTAGACATTTCAGAGTTCATAGAAGACAGTTATCTCTAGGTTGCTAAGTGTATGACAGAATATAGTGCATGCTAATTTTGTCATTTAATTTCTACATGGTATCAGAGCTTGGGCTCTAAGTGACAGTGAACAATGAGATTTTTGGGCAAGGATTGAAGGGGGAAATTTGTTGTTTGCTTTCCTTTGAATAGTGACAGGGAATATGGTTGCATGCATTAGATTTGAGGATCGGTTGGATGGCATTTCCAATTATTTGCAGTGAAAGGTCTGGATGTCAGTTGTTCTCAAGGAGAACAAGATTTGGAACTATGTCAGTTCTGTTGTTGTGGCTCCCATAACGCATCTTGTTGCTTTGGATTTGCATGAAGTAAAGGAGGCCAAAGATCAGAGGATTATTCTGGATGGGGTGAAGGACCACCTTATCCCACACTTGGCTGAGAAGAAGACATCCCAAGAGATGTGGGATGCACTTAAGAACTTATTTGAGGCGAAGAATGAAAACTGGAAGATGGCCTTGAAGGATACACTGCATGATACATAGATGGGTAAGGGGGAGAGTGTGTCTTCTTATCTTACTCGGGTAGCTCAAGTGAAAGATGAGCTAGTTGCAGTTGGAGAGGTCATATCGAATTCAAAGTTTCTAGTTGGAGTAGACCGTGGGATGATTTCACTCGGGAGGAGATTCGGGAAGGATCTCAGAGCAGTGGACAAAAGGAAGACAGAGTTGAGGAGAATGTTGTTCTTGCTACAAAGAGCAAGAAGAAAGGAAATTTTGGGAGGGACTTGAGTAAAGTCAGATGTTACTGTTGTAACAAGTTGGGGCACCTTGCTTCTCAGTGTCTTGATAAGAAGAAGAGGAAGGAACAGGAGGGACCTGAGACAGCTGCTACAGCAGCCATGGAGGACTTTTCTTCCAAGTATGACAAGGAATTTTATTTGGTTACTCTAGTATCCAGTGTCGGTAGTGGAGGATTTGGGGGTGATTTCAGATGGATTGTTGACGGTGGAGCCTCTTGTCACATGACGGGAATCTGGCGAGCATTCCTTATTATCACAGAGATAGGTCTTGACCAACTCGTGGAGAGTGAAGGTGGTATGGCGCAAGCTGTACGTGGAGTTGGAAGGGTTAGATTCTGACTCGAGTATAGAGGATTCTTGGAGCTTGATGGAGTTCTCTTTGTTCTAGGGTTGAGGGTTAACTTGTTCTCGGTCTCAACCTTGGAGAATGATGGATATTGTACATTGTTCAAGAGGGGACATGTATTTATCTACAGGGAGGGAGTGGACCCGGTGGAACCACAACTGATTGGTGATCGGGTGGACAGGCTGTACATTTTGCAAGGATAACCTTCAGGATATGATTTAGCATTGGATGAGGAGCAGGAGGCTCCTGAGACTGCGGTGGGCCCAAGGATTCAATCTTGCATTCAGAGAGAAGAGAGGGAGTCACTTATGAGCACCGAAAGGAGGCTTAGCTGGTGTGATCGAACCGATGCTCAGGGTGGAGTGGATTCTCCTAGGAGCTCAGGGTTCAAAGTAGTTGTCAGGAGGATGTCTTCCAGTTCGAGTTATGTGCAGGTGTTAAGGATGGCTCCAGGTTCAGAGGAAGCTCCTACTAAGTACAGTGTGATGGGACCGGATGATGGAGATGGCAGCGAGTACATCCCTCGCTAAGAGGGAGTGTTAGCTTTTTAGCTCGGGAAGTACTCTACATGTTTTTCTTGTATGTGGATGTAACCTTCTGTTTACACAACTAGGCACTTACCTTTGTAAATGGGTTTTCATAAAGTTGTGATAAAGTGATTCTTTTATTAAAGTGACATTTTTAATAAAGTGTACCTTCTAATATTAAAGTGACTTTATCTCATAAAGTGCACTTATGTTATAAAGTGAAAATGTACTTTAATATTTTAAAGTAATTTATTTTGGAGGGAATGAATCATGACCCTTGATCTTGTAAAGGCAAGATTATATCTTGGCCATTAGATTTAGGGTTGGAGAAGGTGAAGGCTCACTTTCAGATTATAAGAGAATGCATTGGATAGTGTGCAAGACACATTGAGAAAGAGTTTGAGAGAGATTTTCCGAGAGAGCTTGAGAGAGGAAAGAGGGCAGCAAGGAGGGTGCATTTCCCAAGAGAGATTGGGCACAAATCCCAAGGGAGTTTTATGTGTGAGAGTGCTGGAACTTTCTGTTGTTAAAGAGGTCGTACTGTACGGATCCGTACAGTGTATACAATTCGTACAACAGGCTGGGAGGGCATGGATTTCGAGGCAGCTTGCTGCACACAAATCGAGGCAGCTTTTCTAGTGTTTTCTATTGGTGAAGAGGGTAGTTTTTTGTTGCTGTCCGTACAGTTGTTAGTTAGCACAGATTTCGAGGTGCTGAAAGAGGGCAAATCCGTACAGCAGTACGGATTTTCTGGGCATGGATTTTGAGGCAGAAATTTGGGACTGTTGGGTGCTGTAAGTTATTTCTCTTGGCTATAAATGTATTGTTGCTGCTGATATATCTTTCCTGAAGCTAATAAAATCTCTCTCTCTCTTTGGGTTTCCCCACATTGGGGTTTTCCCTGGCATTGTCAAAATTTCTGAGTTTTTCTGAGTTGAATGGTTGTTGTTCATTGTGTTTATTCCGCTGCAAAATTGCTTAGCAATGTGTATTTCTGCTTATGGTAATTTCTAAATGTGGGTTTAGACATTTCAGAGTTCATAGAAGACAGTTATCTCTAGGTTGCTAAGTGTATGACAGAATATAGTGCATGCTGATTTTGTCATTAAATTTCTACATACATATATATATATATATATATATATCACCAAATTTATGCTGGACAAAAATGAAGTTATTTAACTCCACTTAGGTAGTTCCAAATCTTTTAATATTCCACTCTAACACTCGTAACAAGGATTTTTAGTTTTGTCATTTCCTTTATACTTTTTGCAATGGATGGATTAAGAGCACAGGATCCCAAACAACGTCTTCGTTGGACATGGTCTTTCTATTATGTATGGATCTCAGCAGATAGGCACGATGAGTGTTGTTTTTTTAGCAAACCGATTCGATGTGTCTAGGTGTCCACGGCGAATATTAGTCGACCTTCATTATATTTTATTTCTTGAATTAATGGTGTATTTCCTTCAAATTTTTTGCATCTTTCTAATAGCACGGGGAATGAAACCCTTTGAATACCACGACTATACGATTTGCAAATGGTGTTGGAAACAACATGTTTGGATGTTTCGAACTACCAGGGGTATGTTGCTTGTGGCGGCTTCCAATTATATCGAACAGCTTCATCAAACTGTTCCGAACAGCAGAGAACCTTGCAGCCTAAGTTGGCAGTGGATTGTCCAAATAACTCCTGAGTTTGTTATATTTCCAAGTCCCGATTCTTCAAGGGCAATGACCGAAATAGCCACAGGCCTAAATTTATTTCCCCCACAAATATTAAAATGGTCGACCAACTCTATTTGGATTATCTGTTGCCACCAGCAGCTCACTTTATTTTTATATTTTTTAATATTATATATATTTTATTTTATTTTTTTACTTTTATTTGATTTTTCTTCAATCTTTCTAGGGAGCAGAATAACTCTTTTTTATCTTTACGGAATCTCTGAACTTTTAATGGCCAAAAGCCCGATTGTGGTCAAAGACCTGCAAACAGAGAATTTTTTCTAAAATGGGTGTGGCTAAAACATCAATGATTTTGTTGCCAATGACAAAGAACTTGATTTCACTCTGATACCAAATGTGACAACCAAATCTAGCTCACCAATTAAATATCCAAAATATTTGGAATACAATGTAGAGATCCATGTGGATAACAAAATATATAATAAATGTATATGAGAATATGAATAGTATGAATGAATTACAATGAGAATGAGGATTGTATATATACCCACGCAAGGGTTCCCTTTTAGTAAGAGATGTGACGTTTCATTAGGAAGGTGTCTCTTCATTATATATTAATTATCAGTTATTGATTATTTGATTATTTATATGTATTTCTATTTTATATTATATTTATATTTATGTTTGTTACATTTTGTCGTCATTTTCAAGAAAGGGCAAGTACTCATACGTCTAAAGGGAGTTAGCCCTGACATAGCAGTGAGCATTGGGGTTAGAGAGGGCAATTTATACAGGTTGCAAGGCAAGCCTATTCAAGCCTTGGTACATGACAATGACAACCTATGTGAGTTATGGCACAGGAGGATGGGATACCTACACTATAGGGCGTTGTCGATACTAAGGGAGATTGACACTGGTTTTCCAGATTTCAATGTTGAGCAGCAGGGCATGTGTAGAGGATGTGCACTTGGAAAGAATGCCAAGGTTGCTTTTCCAAGCAATGAGAGTAGGTCCAAGGGGATCTTGGATCTTATACATTCTGATGTGAGTGGACCGATGTTAGTAGCATCAGTACAAGGAGCACTATATTATGTGACGTTCATTGATGACTTTTCCAGGAAAACCTGGATCTTCTTTATGAATACCAAGGATGAGGTCTTCAGTCGGTTCCGGGAGTTTAAGGCTCGGGTGGAGAACCAGACAAGGAAGAAGTTCAAGGTCGTGAGGTCAAACAATGGGGGTGAGTACACTTCCAATGACTTAAAGGATTTTTGCAAGGAGGCAGGGATCAAGAAGGAGTTGCTAGTCTCATACAACCCTCAGCAAAATGGGGTTGCGGAGAGAAAGAACCGGTCCATCATCGGTTCTGGCAGGGCTATGATACATGACCAGTATCTACCTATGTTTCTTTGGGCAGAGGCATGTAACACGGCAATATATGAGCAAAACAGGAATCCTTACAGGATATTGGGGGACAAGACTCTTGAGTAAGCATTCACAGGACTGAAGCCAGACATAGGACATTTGAGGATCTGTGGTTGTCCAGTATACATCCATGTGCATGTGGAGAAGAGGAGAGGACAAAGTTGGAGCCTTCATGAGAGAAGGGCATATCCGTGGGATACAATGAGACCTCAAAAGCTTACAAGATCTCATACCAGCACAGAGGAAGACAGTTGTGAGCAAAGATGTTAAGTTCGAGGAGAACTTGGCATCTAGGAAGTCTCATGAGTTACCACCAGTAACAGATGACAAGGAATAGGAGGCTCCAAAGGGAGAACAATGTTTAGAGACTTCCAGTTCAGGGAGTCAACCTTCAGGTGGGGAGAAGGAGTTAACCCTTCCAGCTCTATCAGGAGGCCCAAGTGGTTTATGCAGACATTGAAGGATTCTTAGGAGCATGTTGAGGCTCCTGGGAGCACACTCAGGGAGAGCAGGCCTCCGAAGAAGTTTCCAAACTTTATGGCACTAATGAGTAACGTCATTGAAGAGGTAGCAAAACAGAAGGTATATCAAAATGCCATGATAAAGGATGATGTTTTGGACATTGTGCCAGGACCGAAGGGAAAACCAATTCCAGATGGCTCTTCGAGAAGTACCTTCCTCACTAAGAGGGAGGAGTGTTGATGTTTGTAGCATCAGACAGGTACTTCCGCACAAGTCTAAGTGACTAGACATGTGGAAGTTGTCCAAAGCCTTCAACCTTAGTGATTTACTTTAATTAAAGAAATTATTGTAGTAAAGTGCTTTTTATAATTAAAGTGAGTTTAATTTAATGAAATGCAAAGGTTATTAGCATTAGTGAATTAAATGAATCCTAGCCATTGATCTCAAGTGAGGTGAGATTTAATCTCAATCGTCAATCACTTTGGAGATTAGGGTTATGTTGGATTCAGTCAAAACTCAAGATTATAAAAGCAAGGCTAGGTGAAGGGGAAAGGCACATTAAGAGAGCAAAGGAGGACTTTTGCTCACACAAGGAGAACTCAGTGAGAGTGTTGAGTCACAAAGGACTACGATTCAAGTAGATCTCAGCAAAGGTGAAGGACTTTCATCTAGAGATCAAGTCCAAAGGAGGAAAGTGCAGGTAGTGCAGCAAGGAGAAGAAAACCAGCAGCCAAAAATCGACGGAGAGATTTTTGGGCAGTGGTCGTACAGCGGAAGAGTATGTTTTGCAGGTGGGTCGAGTCATATGTGTCGTACAGACCAACTAGGTGTGAGTGTATGTGTCAGACAGACAGTACAAGCACATGTGTACGCAATGGACAGAAGGCACCAACGCGTGTGTACGCAGCGGACAAAAGGCACAGACGCATACGTATGCGGCAGACAGACTGCACAGGCGTGGGTGTATGTGTCGCACAAGTTATACAAGGCACATACAGATCGTATAGGGGCAGCTTCAACAAAAGGGTTTCTTCAAGGCAGATTTGTCAAGTTTGTTGTAATTTGTATTTTTCCTCAGTGGACCATTTTCCCAGTAAGGGAGCCGTTGTAAGAATCGATATTATTTTAATGAGAAGTTGATTTAAAGGGCAGAATTTTCATGTGCATTTGTGAAGTTTGGTTTCCAGTTGCTTCCATTGTTTTATTTATTTGTGAAGTTTAGTTTCCAGTTGCTTCCATTGTTTTATTTTATTTTGTGAGTTGAAATTTAATTATCAGCAAGGAAAAACACAAGGTAATTATTTATCTAAGTGTTGGGGATTGAGATTTTTCAACAAACAACACCTAATTCCCCACAGTAGTGATATGAAGCAACATGGGCAGAAGATGCAATACAACTAGTACTACTAGACTACCCACCAACAACAAAGGTAGAAGAACCTGTTATAGCCGAGCTAGACCTAAGCATGGATGCCTCATCTAAATCTTGTTGACCCCAAAATCTCACATTTGAGATTTTGATGGTCAAAGGCCAATCTATCCTTTCAGGCCGACACAGGTTCTTTCGGAGAGTACAGAGCTATCATTCAGAGATATTCCAGGCACATTGCTTCTTATTCTTGTTAGTTAGAGGATGGTGGCTTACATGAGTTGAGTTTAGAGCTTGTTCCTGTGTTTTCTTGGTTATTTCAAGATGAGCTATCAGTTTCAGGCAGAGTATGAGAGACTTGCAGTATTTTGGGACACTTCTTGTCCATGATGATATTATAGACCCCTCATATCAGTTATTTAACAACATATTCTTACTCCTTGTCCAATTCTGCTTCCGACAAGTATAAACTCGAGGGTATTTGGACAAGTTTTCTTTTTTAGTGATGAGGTGGTACAAGTGATGATGTGGCAGGATGAGGTGGTGACCCATGTGGGGCCCAGAGGTCGCCCAACACATGCTAAATAAGGATAAATTAAAGCGAGAAAGTTTCATGCCATAAAAGACTCTTTTTGCTTTTTCGTCATAAAGCAGTTTTTTGTTTTTTCTGCTTTAAAAGCAGCGTTTTGCTTTTTTGTTTTAAAGATGCTTTTTGCTTTCTTGTCATAAAAGCAGCTTTTTGCTTTTCTGCTTTAAAGTAGCTTTCATTTTTTCCTGCTTTTAGCTTTTCTACTTTAAAGTAGCTTTCAGTTTTTCCTGCTTTTAGCTTTTCTGATTTCAGCTTTTCCCTGCTTTTCTGCTTTACCCTTTCTCAGCTTTTGCTTTAGCTTTTCACCTTTTCTACTTTTCCCCTTTCTTTCCATTTCCTCTCCTCTCTCACTCATTCACCCTATCTCCCCTAGTGCATGCATTAATGGCTTATTTTAGCCCAAAGGTGCACCTCTCTCACATTTTTGGCCATAATTCCTTCATTACTCAACAGAATTGATTCATTCCACCTCCATTCTCCAAATTTCCCCCAGATTTGACCAGAAAGCTTGGAAAAGTTCGCTCCACCAGATTTAGTAAGAATCTATGCAATGACACATGGCAGATGGATAGGGATCCACTTGGATGATGATTATTGGTTCACCTTTTTCCCAGTTTGGAAAGAGCAGGGTGAATTTCTTCTTTAGTGAGCTATATATTCAACAGTCCTCCACAGTTAGAAGGTTGAACACGCAATTGCAGTAGCGCTATACTCTCTCATTCTCATTTCTCTCTCAATTCTAGCTCTGGATTCTCAGTTCTTTGGAGATCATTGTAACAGTTCATGGCTTTTCTCTGTGATGGAGCCATTCCTCTGATTTGACATGAATAAAGAGTTTTATGTGTTGTTTTTGGCCTAAATTCTTGTTGTTCCAATTGCTTTCTAAATTATTGCATGTGTTTGGAGCTAATCATTCAGTGGGGGTCGATTTGGCACCATTAGAGTGTTCTTTTCTTGCCGATTTTCTCTCCTTTTCCTTCCAATAGTTCACTATGCTTGAGTTTTCCACCAAAAAAAATCACTTTTAATTGTTTTATGCAGGTTTTGGGTGAGGTCAACTAATCCTCATTCAAAGCCCATGTTTTGTGTTGTTTGATTTGTGGTATTGCAGGCTTAATCCTATCTATCAAGCAACACATCCTTAGGATACCATCCCTGTCGTTGGCATGCACCAACCCAAAATGAGAGGGGTGAAATCATTGTGACCTTAGGATAGAAACCCCTAAATTAAGTCTAGGTTTGATTCCCTCATACTACAGTTGACTTGAAACCTAGGGTGTCAGATTTAGCCTTAACAAAATTGGCATCGTTGCCGGGGAGAAATCGTAATCCCTGGTAGATGACATTTTGGTGAATTTAGTTCACCTGGCGACTCCACGAAGATCTAGAGCGACTTCACTGAGGATTTTATGCAGATCATCCAGATTAAACCCTACCTCACTATTCCCTTCAACGGACTTGCGTACTTCATCATCTTCCTCATCTACACAAACTCCTACTCCTACCCCCGATGCACAGGTAAATCATTTTCTTGTACCAATCTTTCCAATGGCAGGAGTAAATCAACCAAACCAACCTAATCCACCTAGTATTGCATTCACTATCAATTTTTATGCACCCTTGGATTTGGCTAAAGTAGTGAACCCCTTGAATGCCCTACCTGCTGGAAATTATGGCAAACGCATGCCTAAATTTGTTGGGAATAATGTTATCACTGCAGAATCCCATGTTAAGGCCTTTTTGGAATATTCGGAGAACTTGGCCGTGACTGAAGAGGATGTTGTCATGAGGTTATTTGCACAATCATTGACTTTGGATGCAAGAGACTGGTACAAGGCATTGGCAGCAAACAGTATTAATGGTTGGATCACCTTTCATGACAGATTCATGGACAAATGGTCCCACAAATAAGACAATGTTTTTCTCCTTAAGTCTTTTTCTTTGATTAAAAAGAATGAAAATGAATCTATGGAAGAATTTAATTCATGTTTCATGAAATCTTACAATAAAATTCCACAAACTGTTAGACCTAATCCTGCAAGTGCTTTGATTTTTTACATTGAACAATTTGATGGATTGTTTGGTGTTTTCTTGAAACAGAAGGAGCCACAAGATTTGGAGGGAGCTTTCAGGGAAGCTATCAAGATGGAGAAGCACTTTACCGTTGCCAATCAAGCCAAGATATCGTTGCAGGAATTGCTAGATCCACAGGGCATGAAAGCCTCACAAGCCCCTTCTCAATCACTTGCCCAACCTTTTTTAGAACCCAAGAAAGAACCTAAGAAAGAGGAGGAAGACCTATCTAGCCACCCTCAAGTTGTAAGCTTGCTACAAGACTTAGTTCAAAAACTTAGTATCCAAGACAAGCCCTCACATCAACCCTCTTCATCCCAAAGGCCATTCAATCAACAAAGGAAAAATTGTCAAGCCCATAGGAACTTTGAAAACCTAAAAAATCCCAATCCTACCCCTAGGGCTAACTTTGTTGGTCAAAATTCACATGATTTAAACCCGTACTGTAGAGCTTGTGACATGCCTCACCCTGAAGAAACTTTTCAACTATTTGCCCAATATGCACGTCTTCTTAGGTCAAATAGTCATGAGGATAACATGGTCAATATGGCGGGAGAATTCCATGAGGATGTGGAAGACTCTCGAGACTACCCGTACGCCCATTCCTCGGAAATTCAATCTCACAATAGGGGTGTGTTTCAAATTGATTCTATTATCCACAAAGAAGCCAAATCCACCTTAGAGTCACTAGTTGCATGGCCTGCTAGGAAAGAGGAGATACAAAGAGCTAAAGAGATTCGCATGGCTAGGCTTGAGGAACTCCAAAAACAGTACGTTAGGAGGAACAAAGCCAAATATCCCCAAACTGTTAGGGACCCTTCTTCATCAAATCAGCCAAACAGCCAAGCAAAAAATGCAATTTTGCCAACACCACAAGAGCCCAAGCAAATTATTCCTTCAGCTTTTTATCAGAATAAGAGTGGGCAAACTACAAGAGGATTTTCAAACAGCGGTACAACCACAAATCAGCAAACTTTCTAAGGTAAATCTATTCCAAATCAGCAAACAGTTCAAGGTAATGTTGTTGCCCCTAATGCTTGTTATCGCACAGTTTGTAGATGCAAGAAAGGCTAAAGAATAGTAGGTCAAACTGGCGAAACAAGAACCTTTCCCACCCAATGTCACCACAATGGGGAGGCTCTTTCTATTTAGGGAGGCTAGGCCCAGGGGAGATGTCCCCGGTAACCTGGGGTTTTGAAAGGGCAAAGGCTAATAGTACAAAGACAAATTTCCCCCTCGCAGATTACCGCCAATCAGATAGTCCGGGCTAAACAGCCAATAATAGAGTATAACCAAAGAAAAGAGAAACACCTGCTTGAGACAACACAACAAGGAGACTAATATGTGCAAATCTTGGTTAGTACTTCATAAATCAATGACTATCTAATATTCAATGTAAGCAATTTGACAGTAAATATTGACAAAATCAATGTTTGCAAAATGGCAATGATAAATATGCCACTTGTCAATAAATACTGGAACGATGTAGCATTCAATGTAACAAATCAGCACTCAATCCAATAAATGTTCTTAACTACCATTCAATTGCTTATAAAATGAAACGTTGTTGCATCAAGATGAAATAACCAAGGGTGACGTCAGCATTCTAGGGTTAGTGTAGTTAGGGTTTCAGTTCAAAAGAGGTTTGAGAGTGTTTGGATTTGATTTCACTTCAACGCTAGAGGCTGGAGATCAGTGCCTTAGGGTTAAATGGAGTCAGAAGGTGAAGGACGCACAAGTTGAAGGGGACGAGATTCAAAAGGACTAGAGGGAAAGGTTTCAAGGTGTTGCTAAAGCAAGGCCTCAAAGACGGAACCCTAGGGGAGAGAGGCTCACTCCGGTGTTGCAAAAGGAAGGCCTCGTGCTCTCTTCTCCTTCCTGGCAAACGGCTAGCTCAGATAAAGCACAAAAACAAGACGAGAGAGCTTAAAGAGGGAGAGTGTTGTTGGGGCAAGGCTCTTTCTTCAAACCCTAAGGGAAAAACGGCCCTAGGTGTAGATAACTTAGGCCTAGGATGTCTCCCTCTCTTGGATTTATAAAGGTACGGCTAGCACAGGGGAGACAGAAGCAAGGAGTGTAGCTATGGTTAGGCTCTCTTCTTCTCTTTCAATGGCTAAAGGTTTCTCTATCAGGGGACATGAGACAATGACCTGCTTGTGTGTTTGTTCCCTAGGGTTTTGATTCAGCAAGTTTATAAGCAATATGCAAGAAATTCAAACTACAACTATTCAATAGGAAATTTTGCAGAAAAAAAACACTTACAATTCATGAAGAAATAACCATGCAAACCCTAGTTGTCACACCTTCCTTCAAGGGAAACACCATAAATGCCAAAAAATCTCTTCCTTCCACAAGTGCGCATCACTAGTTCAGCCAAAAACCCCAATAGGGCGCTAAAAATCAGACCTCACTACGAGTGAGTGATAATTGATGATAAAAATGAGAGTGAAAACCCTCAATATATAGTGTGTCAATGACTTAATTTTACCTTTTAGCTCATAAAAAGGCCAACAAGGCCATAATGTCAAAATCATATTGTTTTTACACTAAATGCTGAATAAAAACCCTAATCAAGTAAAAATGAGAGTAAAATCCCCTTCAAGGGAGGCGCTAGCCCTTTCTAGGGAAAATGAGACACCAAGGAGCAAAACGTTAGCCCCCCAGGGGCCTCTCCAACATGCCACACATGCCACTGCTGCCCAATCTGCCTCCAAAAGCATCCATGAAGCTGGATGACGTCATGGTGAAGATGGAGACGTCCCAAGCCTTCCAAGGCTGGCGTTTCACTGAAGAGGGGTCATTCCCCCTAGGTCTAGTCCTGTCGGAGTGCCTCTGATGGAAGGTCCTCTTCCTCTTTGGTGAAAAAGCCCTGATCCATCTCCATCCTGTCTCTACCCCCTGATGGGTCTCAGCGTCCATCTAGTGGGCTCTTCAGCCCCATGGGGGTCCGAACTAGTCATCTCCCCATGTGTACCGGTCCAAATGGTACCTATCCGTCGGGCATGGTCCTGCACATCAAAAGCTATGCCCTCCATGGGCTCATCAGTCACCGGGATCATAGCAATGTTAATCACATCTCATCATCAATATTATTAAACATATGCATAAAAACCCTAATACATCAATCAATAGCTCAAAGACATTACAAAAACCTGCAATACAAGATTGGAGAAAAAGACAAGACGTCCTATTGGGCTAGTGTCCACAAGAAAAGGAAAGTTCCCAGGAAGATTTCATCCAAGGGATGTCCTGACATGTGGGTGCAGTGAGGGCCATGGATGCATAATGTTATCTATGGGTGCCTTTGTAGAAGGCGAGCTGTACCGGGATGCATTTTTTCCAAGCCCGTTCTTGCCTTTATTCTTTTTCTTGCTTTATTCTTTTATTTGCTTTTTCTTCTTCTTTTTCTTTTTATTCTTCTTTTTCTTTTTATTCAAGGGCTAACCAAAGGACACTGCCTTGGCATGGTGACCAAAGCTGACAATGTTACCCACAAGTACTTTCACAGAGATGAGAAGGTTGGCTCGTGATGAGACCCCCTTTCCCTTGGCCATGCAACCAAAGGTCACTGCCCTGGCGTGGTAACCAGATG
>ML786830.1:365502-387248 GCA_009831015.1 Picea engelmannii | reverse complement strand
ACCAGATGGTGGCAATGTCATACTGTTAGGTACCCATGAACCTAATAGGTTGGCTCGTGATGAGACCCCCTATCCTCTGAACTAGATCTTGTTTGTTATTTTCCGGGTCCCTCTTGTTTCTTGCTGAGAGGCCTTTTATTGCCTTCTCGGGGATCCCTAGGCGAAGCATCTCGAGGTTTCACTTTTAGGCTTTTGTCTTTTACCAGTTGCTTTTACCTTCTGGGCCTTTAGCCCCTTCTTCCCACAAGATAAGGTGCAATCCTACAAATAGGTCAACCCAATGCCCGGACAACGGGAATGGGATAAATGAGCGGGAGATAAGATGAAACAGTGGTGCTATGATGGGAGTGGACAATGGCTTTTCAGGAATTCCCCAGTGGTAAACCAAAACCTACGGGCACAAGCTTGCTAGGGCACCCTGTCAATTCCCCAAAGCATGGTCAAGCGGGTAAATGTAAGATCCAAGTAATTGTTAGAGATAAAAGGAATATTTTTAAAGGTTTTAATGATCAAAAGTGACACATACCATGATACCTGGACCAATTACCTCATGGAGCAAGAACCTCTTCTGATACAAGACCAAGCCGATGGTGATGGATGTTGTTGCTGCTGACAAGACAAAGTTGATGGAAGAAGAAAAGGATGGGCCCTCCAGGGCCATGCTCAGGTCAATCCTGCTCTCGGTACTCCATGTCTAGGACCTGTGGGCCTCGAGACATGATCTCCTAGTTATCCCTAGAAAGCGGGGATAACAATGCTGATTTTGCATGTTTTTCTATTGAGGCTGAATTAACAAAGGTAAAAATCCCCATTCCCCTCAAAGAATTGGTTAAAAACTCTATTTATCAGCAGTCTATTTCAAAATTCATGGGCTATCCTTTAGATGAAGCGAATCTCAATGATGATATTCCTAAAATTTTCCTAGGGACAACTAGGCAAGAGAAATCTCACATGCCTTTCTATATGACATTGCAGATTAATGGTTTACTTTTGAGGAACTGCATGCTTGATTCAGGGGCCTCAAACAATATCATGACATTAGAAGTGATGAATCAGTTAGGCTTGCATATTACTAGACCTTATAGAAATGTTAGAGCTATGGATGCTAGGGAGGTTGCATGTCTTCGTATTATTGAAAACTTACGCTTGCATGTCCACAGAGGCGCATGGTTATGGATGTATTGATTATTGACTGCCCTACTCAATGGGGCATGCTTTTATGCCGCAAGTGGTGTGCAGATGTTGGTGGAACCCTGCAGATGGATTTGACATATGTTGATATTCATGTAGAAGACAACTTCAAGATTCGTGTGTTCAGAGAACAAAAGATGCTTCATAATGTGGAAGACCCAAGAATAGGGGACAATGACCCCATGTACCCTGGCATCAAAGAACTAGAAGTTGAGGAAGGAGATCTAAGTAATTACATGCTCACAGATGATGTAGATCCTCCTATTCCTGTTGTCCCAGAATATGAGCCACATCAGGTATGGCTTATGCAATTTGATGGTTCGAGCTCTTATATTGCATTTGGTGCAAGTATTTTATTTACTTCACCTAATGGCATGACTTATCCATTTTCTTACCGTTTGGAGTTCCCTTGTATTAACAACATGGCCGAGTATGAGGCCCTTTTGTTAGGTTTGAAGAAATCAAGGAAGATGGGACTAAAGTGCCTTAGAGTGGAACGAGATTTTGAGTTGATTGTGTAAGAGGTATGCAAAGAATGTGAAGCAAGACATCCACGCATGAAAAAGTACAGAAATGCAGTATGGAATGGATTGGCAGAGTCTTCCAACAAGAACTTGATCCGGATAATCAGAAGAACAGTTGGAGAAAACAAGAGAGCTTGGGACAACAGTCTCAAGTATGCATTATGGGCTGACAGGGTGACAAAGAAGTAGTGAACTGATGAGGAGGCCTTGCATGGTCGATTTGATGATCTAGTTCAGCTTGAGGAGACTAGATCAGAAGCTTTCACACACTTCATTGAACATCAGAGACAGGTAATGAAAGCTTTTGATAAGAGAGCTAAGGGAAAAGTGTTCCAAGTGGGTGATTTAGTCTTACTATGGGACAAGAGAAGGAAGAAGTCAGGAGATCACAGTAAGTTTGATAGCTTATGGTTGGATCAATTTAGTGTCCATGCTTGGGTCCCAAGTTCCAACACTTTTAGGCTTGCCAATTTCGATGGTGATGTCATGAAGCTGCCTGTAAATGGGTAGTGTCTTAAACACTTTTTCCAATGAGGGGAAAAAGCCCTTCAACATTTTTGGGTACTTGCGAGCATTAGATTAGGTGTTTTGCATTTTGTTTTCCATATTTTCCCTCGTATTTTTCCTTGCATTTTAGTCATTTTTCCTCGCCTAGCGGACATTTCCTTGTTTTTTCGGTATTTTTTTTAGACTAGATTCGCTGGCCCCACTCTCCTTTTTGCCAGCATGTGGTTTGAGTTGTGTTAGATTAGGAAATTTCCTTGCTTTTATTTCCCTCCTTTCTAGGAGGATCTCCTGCTTTTCCAGAGATTTTGTGCTTTTCCAAAAGCCTTTTTCTTTTATTTGCCAGTGGCCTCGTGCCAAAATTTTGTGTCAGCCTAGATTGTTAGTCTGGATGAGGGATCATTATTTCCATCACTTGAGCGTAGAGTTTAGGGGGGTAGGATGAGAGGCATGGGTGATTGTATATGTCTCTTCATGATTGCTTCACTGAGTTTTTCCATCTTATAGAGTCCCCTCATCCAGCATAGGGATATGATACCGAAGTTGAGCTTGTTTGGATCCACCACACATCATGATTCACCTTTATGTTACTTCGCACTGGGGAAGGAGAGTCCTCATTGCTCCTTTTTCCAGTAGGTTGCCTTGTATCGACACCGACACCTTCTCTACAGGCAACCCAGGAGTACTGAACACCTTAGTGGTTGCAAGCCTCATTGGCTGTCATTTCGCACCTGACATGGTTGAGTATCATTGGGCTTTGATCAGGTGACTCTTATCATGATTCAACTCGAGATCATTTTTCATTATGACATAGTGTGTTCGTGCCTTAGGCTCCATCGTCATCATTGATGGGTGACCTTCGCACTTAGCAGAGGCTTACCATATTGGCTTCTGGCTAAGTGACTGTCTCTTTTGTGTTGACATCGGTACATTTACCACATAGAGCAGTGCACTTGTTGGCGAGTGGTAGCAGATAGCAGTTTCATATAGTAGCAACCTGTAGATCGGACCTTCCATTCCACTTGACTTTCAGAGGGGTCTTGATTTGAGAGTCATTGTTTTTCGGGTTTGACTCCATAGCCCAATGGATAGGTTACTGGTATCACTCAGTATGTTTCAAGATTGGTTTTACAGTATCAAGCAGTTCATTCAGGATGGATTTCACGTTTTCAGATGTGTTCATTGATTTCATATTGGTATCAATTTTTCAGTATTGCAGACACAGAGTTCTGGGTTCTCGAGACCCATAGGGGGTCCCGCCCCTTGAGTCTCCATTTGTTGACCCCAAAATCTCACCTTTGAGATTTTGATGGTCAAAGGCCAGTTTATCCTTTCAGGCTGGCATTCACAGGTTCTTCCGGACAGTACAGGGTTATCATTCAAAGATCTTCTAGGCACATTGCTTCTTATTCTTGTCAGTTAGAGGATGGTGGCTTACATGAGTTGAGTTTAGAGCTTGTTCCAGTGTTTTCTTGGTTATTTCAAGATGAGCTATCAGTTTCAAGCAAAGTATGAGAGACTTGCAGTATTTTGGGACACTTCTTACCCATGATGATATTATAGACCCCTCATATCAGTTATTTGACAACTTATTCTTACTCCTTGTCCAATTCTGCTTCCGACGAGTATAAACTCGAGGATATTTGGACAAGTTTGTTTTTCAGTGATGAGGTGGCACAAGTGATGAGGTGGCAGGATGAGGTGGCGACCCATGTGGGGCCCACAGGTCGCCCAACGCATGTTAAATAAAGATAAATTAAAGCGAGAAAGTTTCCTGCAATAAAAGCAGCTTTTTGCTTTTCCGCCATAAAGCAGTTTTTTGCTTTTTTCTGCTTTAAAAGCAGCTTTTTGCTTTTCTGCTTTAAAAACAGCTTTTTGCTTTTCTGCTTTAAAGTAGCTTTTTACTTTCCTGTCATAAAAGCAATTTTTTGCTTTTCTGCTTTAAAGTAGCTTTCAAATTTTTCTACTTTTAGCTTTTTTGCTTTCTGCTTTCAGCTTTTCCTTGTTTTTCCCAGCTTTCCTGCTTTATCCCTTTCTCATCTTTTGCTTTAGCTTTTCACCTTTTCTACTTGTTATCCCCCACTTTTAGGGATAACTAGGAGATCATGTCTCGAGGCCCACAGGTCCTAGACATAGAGTACTGAGAGCCGGATCGACTTTAGCATGGCCCTGGAGGGCCCATCTTTTCTCCCTTTCAGCGCCTCTACCTTGCCAGCAGCAGCAGCATCCATCACCATCGGTTTGGTCTTGTGTCAGAGATGGTTCTTGCTCCATGAGGTAATGAGCCCAAGTATCATGGTATGTGTCACTTTGATCATCAAAACCCTTGAATATGTGCATTTAATTCCTTTTGTTTCTAACAAATGCTTGGATCTTATACTTGCCCGCTTGACCATGTCTGGGGAGATTGACAGGATGCCCTATTAAGCCTATGTCTGTAGGTTCTAGTTTTCCACTGGGGGGATTTCTGAAAAGCCATCGTTCGCTCCCGTCATAGCACCACTTTTTCATCTTGCTTCCCGCTCACTTATCCCAATACACTTTTCTGGGCACTGGGTTGACCTATCATTTGAGGATTGCACCTTACCTAGTGGGAAGAAGGGGCTAAAGGCCCAGAAGGTAAAAGCAAGTTGGCAAAAGATAAAAAGCCTTAGAATAAAACCTCGAGATGCTTCGCCCAGGGATGCCCAAGAAAGCAAGAAAAGGCTTCTCAGCAAGAAACAAGAGGGACCCATAAAATAATAAAACAAGCAAGACCTAGTCAAAGGATAGGGGATCTCATCACAAGCCAGCCTATTAGGTCCATGGGTACCTAGCAGTATGACATTACCACCAGCTGGTTACCACGCCAAGGTAGTGACCCTTGGTTGCATGGCCAAGGGAAAGGGGGTCTCATCACAAGCCAGCCTTCTCATTTCTGTGAAAGTACTTCTGGGTAACACTGTCACCACTGGTCACCACGCCATGGCAGTGTCCCCTGATTAGCCTCTTGAAGAAAAAGCAATAAAGAATAAAAGAATGAAGAATAAAAAATAAAAGGCAAGAATGGGCTTGAAAAAAATTGCATCCAGGACAGGTGCAGCTCGCCTTCTACAAAGGCACCCACAGGGAAAGCTTTGCACCCTCTGCTCTCATTGCACCCACTTGCTTGGACATCCCTTATCCACATCACCCACTTGCATGACTCAGATGAGGTCTCTTCAGGAAACTTTCTTCTTCCAGTGGACACTAGCCCAATAGGACGCCTTGTCACTTTCTCCAGACTTGTATTGCAGGCTTATATAATGTCTTTGAGCTTTTAACTAGGGTAATAGGGGTTTTATGCACATGTTTAATAATATTGATGATGAGATGTGATTGACATTGCTATGATCCCTGTGACTTATGAGCCCATGGAGGGCGTAGTTGTTGATGTGCAGGATCATGCTCGACGGACAGGTACCATGTTGGACCGGTACACATGGGGAGATGATCAGTTCGTACCTCCATGGGGCTGAAGAGCCCACCAGATGGATGTTGGGACCCCATCAGGGGGCAGAGACAGGACAGAGATGGTCAGAGGCTTTGCACCGAAGAAGAGGTGGACGTTCCACCAGAGGCACCCTTGCAGAGCTTGATCTAGGGGGGTTGTGCCTTCTCCATTAGAACGTTGACCTTGGAAGGCCCAGGACGTCATCCAGCCTTATGGATGTCTTGGGAGACAGATTTGGCAGTGTTGGCACATGTGGCAGGTTGGAGAAGCCCAAGGAGGGCTAACGTTTTGCTCCAGGATGTTGCATTTTCCCTGGAAGGGGCTAACGTCACCCTTAAAGGGGCATGACGTCTCTCTTTAGCTTGATTAGTGTTTAATTTTAAACATTTAATGTAAAACAGTATGATTTTTTTAGTATTTTGGCCTTGTCGGCCTTTTTATGACCTAAAAGTGAAATTAGGTCATGGCACTATATAAATTGAGGGTTTTTACTCTCATTTTTTCAGGGATCTCTCACTCACCACTTGGTGAGGTCTGAAATTTGCGTCCTCTTTAGGGTTTTGGCTGAAATTTTGAGACGCACCTATTGAAGGAGACCTTTTATTGGCATTTAGGCATTCATCTTGGTGGAAGGTGTTACAACTAGGGTTTGCTACTTGATTTCTTGGTTGAATGTAAGAAAATTTCTGCAAAACTTCTTAATTCAATGGTTGTAGTTTTATTTCTCTTTCATTTATGGTTATAATTTGTTGATTAAAACCCTAGGGGACAAGCACATATAGAAGGTCCTTGTCTCATGTCCCTATCAAGATTTTTAGCCATTTCATTTGCTGAAGATAGAGCCTTGCCTTAGCAACACTCTACTTTTAGCACTTGCTGAAGAGGATTGAGCCTTGCCTTAGCAACACTTAAATCCATCTTCTCCTATGCTAGCCAATTTTTTTACTTTTCTAAAGCTAAGAAGGAAAGACGCATCAAGGCCTAGTTCCCCTACACCTTGATGAGCCGATTTCCTAGGGTTTGCTGGTAAAGCCTTGCCATAGCAACACGTTGCCTGCAAAACCTCTTGTCTTAAGTTTTATGCAACCTTTTATGCTAGCCGTTTTTACCATTGAGCTAAGGAAGGAGGAGAGAGCACTGAGGCCTAGTTCCCCTACACCAAAGTGAGCCTCCCTCCCCTAGGGTTTCATCCTTGAGGCCTTGCCTTAGCAACACCTCAAGGTCTAACCCTCTTGTCCTTAGTCTTATTATTTTCACTTAACCCTTCAACTTTTGTGTCCTCTACTTTTGACTCCATTAACCCTAAGGCACTGATCTAAAAGACCCCTTTGTCTTGAGTAAACTTGATCACAATCTCAATCAAACACTTGAAAGCAATTACTAATCTTTCTAACACTAGCCTAAAGACTAACCCTACTAACTAATTTGTTGTCGTCATCTTTTGCTATTAAAACTCATTGTGCAGCTATCATTTTTCTTATGAGCAATTGAATGATTATTTAAGGCATGGCTTAAATGAAGTGTTAATTATTACAATTGAATGCCACGTTTTCTTAACATTTATTGAAGAAGTGACATTGTGTATTATTGTTATTTTATAAACATTGACTTCGTCAATATTTATTATTCAATTGCTTATATATATCAGATAGTCATTGATTTTATGAAGTACTAACCAAGCGAGTAAGCTTGCATATATCTATTTCTTGTTGCTTTGTCTCGGGCAGGTGCATCTTTATTTTATGGTTATACTTCTCTTTATTAGCTATAAGTCGGACTATCTGCTCGGTGGTGACTTGTGAGGGTGGAAATTTGCCTTTGTCTTACAATCCTTTGCCTTCTGAAAACCCAAGGTCACCGGGGACGTCTCCCCTGGGCCTTACCTCCCTAAACAAAAAGAACCTTCCCATCGAGGTGACATTGGGTGGGATTGGTTCAGTTACGCCAGTTTGCCTCTTCATATCTATCTTTTATCCTTACTACAAACTGTGCGATAACACTACTTTTCCCCTTCTTTCCATTTCCTCTCCTCTCTCACTCATTCACCCTATCTCCCCTAGTGCATGCATTAATGGCTAATTTTAGCCCAAAGGTGCGCCTCTCTCACATTTTTGGCCATAATTCCTTCACTACTCAACACAATTGATTCATTCCACCTCCATTCTTCTCCAAATTTCCCCCAGATTTGACCAAAAAGCTTGGAAAAGTCTGCTCCACCAGATTTAGCACAAATCTATGCAGTGACACATGGCAGATGGATAGGGATCCACTTGGATGATGATTATTGGTTCACCTTTTTCCCAGTTTGGACAGAGCAGGGTGAATTTCTTCTTCAGTGAGGTATATATTCAGCAGTCCTCCACAGTTGGAAGGTTGATCACTCAATTGCAGTAGCGCTATACTCTCTCATTCTCATTTCTCTCTCAATTCTAGCTTTGGATTCTTAGTTCTTTGGAGATCATTGTAACAGTTCATGGCTTTTCTCTGTGATGGAGCAATTCCTCTGATTTGACATGAATAAAGAGTTTTATGTGTTTTTTTTGGCCTAAATTCTTGTTGTTCCAATTGATTTCTAAATTATTGCATGTGTTTGGAGCTAATCCTTCAGTGGGGGTTGAGTTGGCACCATTGGAGTGTTCTTTTCTTGCCGATTTTCTCTCCTTTTCCTTCCAATAGTTCACTCTGCTTGAGTTTTCCACCAAAAAAAAATCACTTTTAATTGTTTTATGCATGTTTTGGGTGAGGTCAACTAACCCTCATTCAAAGCCCATGTTTTGGGTTGTTTGATTTGTGGTTTTGCAGGCTTAATCCTATCTATCAAGCAGCACATCCTTAGGGTAGCCTCCCTATGGTTGGCATGCACCAACCCAAAATGAGAGGGGTGAAATCATTGTGACCTTTGAATAGAAACCCTTAAATTAAGTCTAGGTTTGTTTCCCTCCTACTACGGTTGACTTGAAACCTAGGCTGTCAGATTTAGCCTTAACAAATCCCCAATAGCAGAAGGATCCAAAGAAGAACTAGCTAAAGAGAGGTTAGCCATCAAGCACTCAAGGGTATCCAAGTCTGCATCCTCAGGATTCACATCCCATAGCTTCAAAGGTTATAATTTGGCTTCGATCGAAAGATGAGGCGGAGATTTGAGTGAATGTACACAAGATCTTCTACCTTTGCTAATTGAAGTTTGTTTCTCTTGACCGAATGGATGAACCTGTAAGTGCTCCAGTTTCTCTCTGCTGCTGAAGAGCTGCAAACTTGTGCATGAACTCTAGATGCAAGGGTTTGTAACTCTAGAGTTTGGGCACTATAATATCCCCACCATGCAATAGGTGTCATAGTTCCCCTACCAACAAGTGCATTTACATTTCCAAATGCATCACTCCCTGTGATGAATGAAGTAAATTGGTTTTTTAGCTCTGTGAGCTCCATCGGATCAGAGCAAATCTTTGAAATTGTTGTTCTAAAAGACTAAAACCATTAGCCACCTCATTGTCCTTGTTTGGGGCCCTCCTCCTACCCCCAAATTTAGCCAAGTAAACTTCATCATAGTAAACTTTGGGTTGAAGGAATAGGCTAAAGCATGCAGAGGGGTATTGTATTTGTTCCATCTTCTAATGATTATGTCCTTTATGGTGTCGAACAAAAGAGGGTCCTTCTCTTCAAGAAGTTGTTGAATTCTTTCCAACATATGGTCAATTCCCTCATAGATGTCACCCAGCATAGGCACATCTGAACCACGAAGTTTCAGTGAATCAACAAGTGGCTCCATTATGGAAACAAAAAGCTCAGCTTGAACCTACCAAGCCTCATCAAGAATGTTACCTCTAACCCGCATTGCTTTTTCAGTGTTGCTTTGTTTCCATGTTTACCATTGTGGATTAACAACCATGGAGGACAAAGCTTCCCTCATGTCTACTAACTACCTAATCGTAATATAATGTGATGCAAATCTAGTTTCTCCAACCTTCAAAAGTTGGAGTATGAAAATTCCTTATACATAGCTTGTGCATGTTGATGGTTAGTGATAAAAATCTTAACTTCTCTTGCTTCTTCACTTAGTTTTTTCATCCATTCAACTTTAGCAACAATGGCTTTAAAAGAAAGATTTAAACTATGCACCACACAGCATGTCCAAAAGATATTTTCATAAAATCCCTCAATAATTGCCCCAGCTGCTTTGCATGAACGTGCATTATCTGTGATGACTTGAGCAACATTTGAAGGGCCCACAATCTCAAATGCTTCTGAAATTTTTCCAGCAATCCATTCAGCGTTCTTCTCCTCTACAAAAGCATCTATTGCCCTCAAGAAGTATGTGCCTAGAGGAAACATTACAATAATGTTTACCAATGGCCTATTGGTTGTATCAATCCAACCATCAGAGATAATGGAGACACCATTGCCACTCCAACAAGAACAAACCAGTTCCAACACTTTCTCCACCATCGATTTCTCCTTCCGTAGAAGAGTAGTGTGCATTTTCTCAAAGTTCGGCCCCATGTAACCCGTAGGGGCACCATTAACTGCCCTTAGCATTTCTTGCCAATATAGAGACTGCACTACTTTGAAGGGTATTCCACATGCATATATAGCTCTTGCAACTCTATTGTCTGTCTCATCCCTCCCTCCCATGTCAAACATTTTGGCTAGGGTTCCAAAGCTTTGTCTCTTGCAGATTTCTTCAACAATTAAGGGAACTTCATTTGCCCCTTTTGAGATAGGTTGTTGTTTGCAACTCCTCCTTTCTTCCTTGGCTAAATCTGCAATGTCTTGCTCTGCCTGATATCTGTCCACATCCGCTCAGGTGATACTATTGCAATGATGAACTCCATTATCACTTTCAAACCAAAGAAATGGGCCTCAACCCTCGTGTATGACCCTATAAAAAAAAATTGCACTTGTTGCAATTCCACAAGTAGCTGCCACCAGTGTTCTCTTTCTTCCCAATCTTGGTCACATAACTCCACAAGGGAGAACCAACAGAGTATGTTTGTTATTGTTCTTCATTTTCCTGATGGCTTCCTCTCCCGCCACCACTCCTTCCACTACGAACTGCATGCCCAAACTAAACTAATTGATGGGAAGCCATCGCTGGTGTTTATAAAACAATGAAATACCTGCTCTGACAGTGCTAGTAGCTGCACATGGCACAGTGGCAAGAAATTTTTATCAACATTCACCATTCAGGGGTTTGAGAATTGAGTCACCGACTTTTAAAAATTTTAAAATTTAAAGTTTAAAGGCTCTAGGAACCTGCTGTGTATGCATGTTGGCATACACAGATCTGTTGTGTATGCCAACAGGCATACAGAGCAGGCTCAATGGTCTGTTGTGTATGCCGGTTGGCATACACAGGTCCTAGATGTATTATATATTTTTTCTCTTTTTTTTTCTTGGTTTATTTTCTATTTGACAGCCTCAATTGGAGGTGTTTCCCAACAAAGGAAATGCCTCCCAATCTACTGGGAAATGCCCCAAGCAAGTTGTATACTGATTGGGGTGTTTAAGGTAACCGAAAACATACCCACTTAGTGTACCCCCCAAATGGATGAGTTTTGGGTGTAGATCCCTGCACCCACGCACCTAGTGCAGGTGCAAGGGCCTAGGAGGCGAATCACATAACATTGTTTTCCAGCCTTACTCCATAATAGGTGGGGCCTTATGAAATAGATGTCAAAACGTCTCTAGAGCCTCTTTGCATGTCTCAAGCCAATTGGGAATGATTTTGGACATATCTTCTAGTTCTTTGTTAATAGAATTGTGTCTTAGAAAAGAGACCATGGAATAATCATAATCATAATCATAATCTTAAGCATTTCTATCACTTTTTATATCCCATTTTTCTATTTTATCTTTTTCTTTGAAAATCAGTCATGTCTTTTGCACACAAACAACCCAGTTGCCAAACTGCCTCAGAAGGAACTTGGAATTTTCATGATACCGTGTACTTCAGGATCGGCATTCAGGTCAAGAACTGCATCCAGAAGATTTTCTTCTGAGACATCTCCTGGTAAGTCTACATTAATGGACTTTATGCCAACCTCTGCACATGCTTTCCTCTTCATGCGTACATAAGTCTGGGAATCTTTCTTCACACCCACAATTACAACAGCCAAACCAGGCACCTACAGAATGTGAAACAAAAATCATCAATAATAGCATACTGCGAAGAATGCTTTAGCAGCGAACTCAATACATAAGTCTGGGCGAACATTTCAACCCTAAGTCTCACCAACTCAAAATCAAAGTCAATACATAACATACATGCAATCAGTTTCAAGGTTATGTCTAAAAGAGATGCCAAAAACTGTGTTATCATGAGCTGCCATATTTAGCTTATTTACAAATGTGTAAGATGGACGAGGAAAAGAAAGAAGATAAAACTGAATGAGGTAGACTAAATTACAAAAATATTTGAAGCTACAAAAGGAGAACTGCTACTGTCAAATGAATATTTATTCTCTTATCAACTTAATAAAGAACATTAATGTTAGTGCACAAGAATTTCCTTTGTTTTCCTCATGCTTACATGTACAAACAAATTGGAGTATTTTCTTAGAACTTAGAAGTGAATATTTTGGTGCATAAGCAACCATTGCATCAAAGGTACAAGTAGGTATTTGCTTGGATGTAAAGTTAGTTTATTATAGTTTAATTTGAAATCATGAATAAGAAAGGAACAAAGAAACATTGTAAATAAAAGCTTGGTAGAGGCCCAACTCTGAGAAGGAACCCTCGTGAACACTAGCCTCCACATAGGAAGAGCCCCATAGAAGACCTTGTTTATGATGGGTCCACGTCAGCAAATCCGCAGGTGGAGTTAACTCCAATAGTTCCACATTGGCTAGGAGAGATTCCAAATCCATGAAAACTATATATATCCCCTTATTGCATCATCTCATCATCATTTTTTGTATTTTTTGACATGGATGATAATTTCTTGTGCTCTGACTTGATCCTTGAGTGATGTTTCCTCTTGTAAGGCTGGAATTGTAATAATGTTCCTTGGTTATTATCGTGCATTTATAACAGAATTATGACTTGTGAGGATAGTGCCCCCTAATGCTGTAGCAACTTGCATTCTTGATCATTTTTGGGCTAATTATGAGAGAAGATTACATTTGTTGAGCAATGCATTAAATGAGAGGATATGCACCACACTTAATGCATATTTGGAGGGATGCCCTACATTATTACGCAGGTTTCCCGACTATACAATGCCTATCCAGTCTACAAGATAGGAGAAAATTGGGATGAGATGTCATAATTGGGAATGCTACGTGCAACTCTACTGAGATTGAGAAGCCTGATGCTCTCCTAGGATTAGAATACGATCTGCAGTTTTGTTGGAATTGAATTGTTGCTTACAACTCTGTTCAGATCAAACTGCTTCTTACTCTTTGGCAGGAAGCAAGGCTCCAACCTAGATATTTTAGCAGGAAGAAAGGCTGCAACCTGCATATTTTGGACAGAACTGAACAGCAACATGCAAGAGTGGAGCAGCAACTTAGACCAAAAGCAGAAGTAGTAAGTGCCGTTAAATTCAAATACTGTCTTATGGCCTATTGTGGAAAGTAGTATGAGTTCTTTTCCCAAAGTTGAAAGTGTATATTCTTTTGATTGTTTTCCCTTGCCTCTGTTTATGATTGATAGTATGATGAAAGTACATGTGGTATTTATTTTGTACCATGATTAGATATGTGGTTGTACTGATTATCTATTGCTTATTTTTATAATCATGAACCATAGTTATAAATTTTCTTTGGGGTGATGTATTAAGTTACATTGTGAAAATGGACTGATCATACATGTGGACACCTAACTAGTGAAAATTTGTCTATATTATTATGTATATGCTTTCACACCAAGACAGTATAGGCATTTACATATGTTTCTGTTATATTATATTTTATACCAGCTTTGCTTGTTGGGGTAATGGTAAATTCCATTGCAATGAGGGAGGAGCCATTACTTGAGTGCAAACCCCACTTGTTTCTCCTTTCACGCTTTAGATATAATAATGTGCTTAGTACAATTGGTTGACGAAGTAGTTTTTGGAATAAGTGGTTTGCGGTTCAAATCTTCCTGTTTATTACTCAAGTGACTTATTCAGAAAGCGCACCCCTCTTTTCTTTCCATGCACTCCTCGAAAATCACTCTAGAGGCCCAAAGTTGGATTATGCTACCAAATTTGGGCAATCTAATGTTTCATCCATATCCAGAAGCATGTTTATGCATCTTTTGAACTATTATACCACAATACTTTGGTCTTATGTTGGGGTAGAAATGCATCGTTTCAGTTTTTTCAGCAATGCTTTCAAGGCATTTATTGCTTGATTTTTCAGCTTTGAGGGCAAAGCTTTTTTAACAAGAAGGGCATGTTGTGTACCTACACACAACATCCTTATTGGTTGTTAGACTCTATGTACATTAACTATTTTGT
This sequence comes from Picea engelmannii, assembly GCA_009831015.1. Taxonomy (NCBI): domain Eukaryota; kingdom Viridiplantae; phylum Streptophyta; class Pinopsida; order Pinales; family Pinaceae; genus Picea; species Picea engelmannii. The sequence continues at coordinate 373,114 of ML786830.1, read as the reverse complement.
GTATATGCTCATGATTTTGTGTTAATGTTCAAGTACTAGGGATTTACAGTATCATATTCCAATATTTGTAAAAATGCCACTTTGTGTAATAAGGACCCAATAACTCTTATTAGTGACTTGAGCTTTAAGTCAGGGTTTTTGTCTCTTTCTTGGTATAAATAGGGGTTCCCCCCCTCATATGTATCTGTTATCATTTTACCATCAGTCAGTTTAATGGTGTTTATTGGAGACATCTTCCTCCAATACTTGGATTTGCAGGTGCAATTCACTCCTAGGTGTGCAAGTGACCCTTCTATTTTACTTGTTTTGGGCTCTTTATTTATGTTTTTTGTTTTAGTTATCTATTGCAGTAGTAGTTCCCCTCCAATCAAAGGAACACTGCAAATAGTTCCACTGCCCACCACTACTGATGGTGAGATCAATGGCTCCATTTACGAGATAGCCAAGTGCTGGAGAAAACCAAGGCATGCCGACTTCAAGTTTAGTTTCAATGGAGCATATCGTTGCAACCCCAATTTGGCTGGATATGAAGAGGTCATCAAGGATGATAAAGGAAGCCTAACACTAGCTTCCTCTGGGTATATTGACACCAAGTCAAATAACATAGTAAAGGTCGAAGTGTTATTAAAGGGACTTAGACTATTAAACATTCAAAATCTACAGGCAGAAGGAAACTACAAGATCATAATAAACCTCATGACCAATCACTCCAAGAAATGAAGATCTTACTAGGAACTGAAGGCCTAGCTACAAAAGGATGAACAACTTGCTCCGATATCCAAGTACATCTTCTTCACTGACACTCCCAATGCTAGAATAGATTATTATAATGGTTATACCTTGTAATATTATCTAGGTTAGTACACTGCAATAAAGTTGTAATGTAATGTTGAGTTTTGATATAATAATGACACAAGTTAATTAAGTAATATGATTAGGTGCTAAAAGTTATGGCTTGGAGATTACATAAAGTATTCATAATGTACATCTTTTAGATCATGATTATGACTGTAATTAGACATAATATATCAATGAAGTATCTCTCTCATCTGCATATTGTGGGCCTGGAATCATGTATGAGTAATTCTGAAATGGTATCATAGCTACAAGATTGTAGACACTTCAATATGGTGAAGGACGATTAAAGACCGAGGGATCTTGGTACACACAATACCTAACAAGGCTGGAAATTAAGGCACATGCTGGGCAGATCACAAGCAACTATATATTGAAATTTCAGAAATCTGCCTTTTAATGCAAATTTTGAAATTTCACCTCAAACCGGAGGTTTCCCGGATATAATTCCTATGAACTTTCAACATTAGGGCTGATATGAAATATTAATTTGCAGAATCAAACAGCGTACATTGGACAATACTTCACTTCACTTCAACCCAACACACTAGGCAGCTCAAAAGAAAAGATACCAAACAAATGCCAACAAGTTTCAGCCCTTAGGGCACACTTTTCCAAGCATATCCCAGATCTGAAATCACTTTATTACAGCAGAAAATCTGCTCTCTTGTCTTCAAGATTTATGTTAAATCACTTAAAAGTTAACAATCTTAGCACTATGTTATCTCAAATCAGCATGAAAAACAAGTCCTGGAAATTACTCAATCAAGAAGACAATGCAATTTGATAATCAAATCTGCAATTACACAATTTTGGACAGCTGGAAACTTCATATATATAGAGAGAGAGAGAAGAAATGAAGTACATGTACATACCACAGATTTATCACTAAGTTGCTACAAGCCAAGATCTCCAAACCTGTTATCATGCAAATCTGCACAGGCAGGTCCACCTAATAACTATAGGCAACCAATCTTTATCACTTTTGGTTGCCTCTCTGTTCGGACTGGTGCTATTCCAGTCTCAGGGGGGTGTCCCTAGGGGTCGTATGATGTATCAAACTAATAAATCTGTATAGAAACCAATTTCATTGACACACAAAAAACTCGTCCTTTAAATGCACTAAAGCAGTGAACAGCAATGGTAAATTCTTAATGAAATTTAAGGTAGTTGAGATCAGATTTCTTAGACAGTTATAACAATGAGTGAAAGAAAACGAAGTGGAAAGAATATGCGTCTTAAGTGAATGAGAAATCAAAATAAGTGCATCAAACTAACCGAACCACTGCAATACAAACAATTATTTAACCAAGAGATTCCAAGAACCAACAAAGCATAGTAGAACCAAATCATGTTACTGAAGAGGTCGAATTACACCATAGTGGCAACAGATGACAGGCTACAATAGCTCCAGAAGTATGCAGTGATGGAAGCGGATCTTCAGAACTGGTAGGTGAAAGGATGATGAGTACTCTGCTGCTAAAATCTGCTGAGAAGAAACACTGTATAACCCCTCACTGTCCTCTTAACTCTGCCTACATAGAAGCCCAAACCAAGGGAGTCAATTCACCCTAACTTCCTGTACAAAGAGGAAACAAAACATACACAATCTTGAGAATCATCTACACGCCTGCCAGCTGTGTCAACTTGCTGTTTTGATGAGCTTCCAGTGGCAAAAAGCTTGTTTCCTATTTCTTTGACTCATACCTGCTAAGAAAAAGCAGCTCAGTACTGATATCATGCGGAAGGCTGCTACTATCTCAGTGGCATACAACTATACAGCCAGAAAAGGGTCACTTTCCTTTAGCCACATCACTGTTTAGCCATTTCTTATGATAAAACTTGCTACACTCTGTCCAATCAGTGCTAACCTATAGGTGGAATATGCCAATTCAAAGTCTTTTATACTTAAATACTAGCATTCATCTATACTTACTGGAAGGGCTTAAACAGATGACTTTGTGTTAACCCCTAGATTTTCACCCTTGAAAATCTTGAGGGATAAGAGCCAACATGCACTATTTTGGTTGGCATTCAGAGATTTTCCCAGAGTTTAGCACGTGTGTGTGTCAAAGGTTGGTTCCCATCATAGACAGGTAAATGATCAGTTCATGGTTGTTTTTGTTTCAGAGTTAGAGTTGGCTTGGTTTCCAATGCATTTGAGAGAATTGTCTACATACAACAGGTGTCCCTACTTTTTAGGAGACAGTGATTGAGAGACTCAGTTGACAGTTTTGACCAGTTTTGAGCATACAGGGTTGGTCCTTGCATGATTATGGACCCAATGACACTTTTTCAGGTGACATACAAGAAATTTCTATTTTTAGCAAGTTGAGCTCCAGGCCTCATATTGAGATTATGAGTGTGCAGTGTTGATCCCTGAGACATTTTGAGTCTTTTGGACCTTTTTCGAGTGACATGCATAATATTTCTATTTTTAGCAGGTGGAATACTAGGGCTCATGTGTCAATTCTGATTGTGGATTTGGAATCCTCTCGGAAAATTGAATTCAATGAATATGATATCATTGACATGTGAGCATATTCTATTTTTAGCGGTGTCTATTTTTAGACAATTGACACATGGCGGTGTTCTCCTAGTCATCCTAGATGTTTTTGACAGTTTCCTAACATTGGAGTCGGACCCTATTGTTAGCAGTTTCTATAAATAGCAGGGGTGGTTGGCTCTAGAGGTGACAAGTGGCAGGGTCAAAATCTGACATGTGGCGGTGATTCAGTGTGATGTGGCATCTACTTGGCATAATTAGTGAAGGGCGCACTTTCCAAGGCAAAAGCATTAAAGTCAAAAGAGAATTAGATAAAGTGAAGGTGAGGTGCATATAGGTGAGGTGGCAATCCCATTGAGTTGATTGAGCCAATCAAGACTTAATTTTCTCACTAACTTTTCCTCACTCACCATAATGCTACTTTCCATGCATTAATTTTGCCAAATTCCTTCGAAATTCCTCCTAAACACTAAATTCCTAAAAAATAGGGAGAAATTCTTCCTTGGCTAACTCATGCATTACTTGGCCAAATTTGGCGTTTAGGCATGTGTTGGATTTCTAATTTTATCCTCCATGCGTCCTAACCCTTCTTAAACACCAAACGCATTACTTCATGCTCATTATTTCCTCCCACTTCCTCAAGTGCGCCCTCTCACTCTCCCCTCTCCCTCACACGTGTGGTGCATTATCTATGCTAAACTCACTCCTCTCTCTTTGCATGTGTCACATCACAACTCTAAATCCTTTTCCTCAATGTTATACTCCTCACATGCACCTCTTGGAGTCTTGATTCTCACATGTGGGGTTCTATTTTCTTTCCTCCCATGGTTAAAAGCACATTCCCTAAATTTTAGGGTGCATTTCCCTCTCTTGTGAGCATTGACTTCCCTTATTCACTCACTTAACCCCTCTCTCCACTTAGCATGCGCCAATTCCCTGTCTTTTTCCTCCTATTTCCTTTACCCCTTGTTGTCGTCCTTATACACACTTGCAAACATGGACTAAGTCCGATCCACTTAGTGTGTCCTCGGAGACACAATGTTTAACTTCAAGCCTGTTATCGCACAAATTGTAGTTAAGATAATGGACGGATGAAAGGAGGTCAAACTGGCGTAACTGAACCAATCCCACCATTGTCACCTCAATGGGATGGTTCTTTCTGTTTAGGGAGGTAAGGCCCAGGGGAGACGTCCCCGGTGACCTGGGATTTTGAGAAGGCAAAGAAGGCTTAAGAAGGCTAAATGATAATATTCACCCTCACAAGTCACCTGATCAGAAAGTCTGGCTTAATAGCCAATAAAGATAAAAGGTAACCGGGAGTAATGACCAAGAAGTGTACCTTCCCAAGACAAAGCAACAAAGAAACTGAACATGTGCAAGCTTACTTGCTAGTTAGTACTTCATATAATCAATGACTTTCTGATAATAAGCAATTGAGCAATAATATTGACGAAATAGATCAATGTTTATACAATAGCAATGATTACAATATCACTTCTCAATAAATGCTAAAGAAACTTTGGCAATCAATGTAACAATATCAACACTTTAGAAATAATGCCTTAACCAATCATTCAATTGCTTTAGAAGTAAAACGAATGCTTCACAAAGGTGTTTATAGCATAAGAAGGTGACAGCAGCGATAGGGTTAGTAGGATTAGTCTAGGCTAGGGTTAGTGAGAGTTAGAATTTGTTCAAAGTTTAGGAGTTTGTTGGTGATCAAGTTACTCAATGCAAGAGGTCTTAGACCAATGCGCTACTAGAGCATATGGAGTCAAAAGAGGCTGCAAAAGTTGGAGGACTAAATGATAATGAAAGACCAAAGACAAGAGGGTTAAATGTGAGGTGTTGCTATAGCAAGGCCTCAACAATGAAACCCTAGGGGAGAAAGGCCCACTAAGGTGTAGAAACCCTAGGCCTTAGTGCTTTCTCCTCCTTCTTTGGCTTATTGGCAAGGTGAAATCAGCTAGCTTAAGCAAGGACTTATAGGGCTAAAGACAAGAGAGTTAGAAGGTGAAGTGTTGCTAAGGCTAGGCTTCATCAAACAAACCCTAGGGGAAAATGGCTCATCAAAGTGTAGAAACCCTAGGCCTTGACACGTCTTCCTCCTTCTTAGCTCAATAACAAGAGAAAAATGGTTGGCATAGTAGAGTAGAGATAGAGTGTTGCTATGGCAAGGCTCTATCTTACTTCAGCAAAATCAAAATAGCTCTTAACTTGGTAGGGACATGAGACAAGGACATTAACTAGCGCTTGTCACCTAGGGTTTGATTCAGCAAATTATAATAACAAATGCAAGTAAACAAAAACTATAACCATTCAATTAAGAAGTGTTGCAGAAATTCACTTACATAAACCATGCATTCAAGTAGCAAAACCCTAGTTGTAAGCCTTCCACCAAGAAGAAATGCCAAAATAGTCCAAAAATGTCTTCCTTCAACAAGTGCGCCTCACAATTTCAGCCCAAACCCTAAGATAGGGTGCAAATTTCAGACCTCACTAATGAGTGAGTGAAAGATGATCAACAAAAGAGATTTTTGCTCTCTTACTTATATAGTATAAATGACCCTAATTAAATTTTAGGTCATCAAAAGGCCGACAAGGCCAAAATACACAATAATATTGTTTTACATTAAAATGTTATAAACTAAACCCTAATCAAGCAAAAGCAAGACGTCATGCCCCTTCTAGGGTGACGTCAGCCCTTTCTAGGGCAAATGAAGCCTCTTGGAGCAAAACGTTAGCCCTCCTTGGGCTTCTCCAACCTGACACACGTGTCAAACTGCCCTATCTATCTGCCAAAACATCCATGAAGCAAGGATGATGTCATGAACCTCTTGGGTGACGTCCTAGGCCTTCCAAGGCCAACGTTTCAATGAAGAGGGCACAAGCCCCCTAGGTACAGGTCTGCTCAATTGCCTCTGGTGGATCCTTCTGCTCTTCCCTGGTGCAAACACTCTGCCATGTCTCTACCCCCTGCTAGGGTCTCGGGATCTATTGGGTGGGCTCTTCAACCCCATGGAGGTATGAACTAATCATCTCCCCATGTGTACCTGTCCAACGTGGTACCTATCCGTCGGGCATGATCCTGCACATCAACAGATACGCCCTCCATGGGCTCATAAGTCACAGGGATCATAGCAATGTCAATCACATCTAATCATCAATATTATTAAACATGTGCATAAAACCCCTTTACCCCGGTCAAGAGCTCAAAGACATTATACAAGTCTGCAATGCAAGTTTGGAGGAAGTGACAAGGTGTCCTATTGCGCTAGTGTCCACTGGAAGAGGGATGTTTCTGGAAAGGATTAAATCCAAGTCATGTAAGTGGGTGAGGTGGATGGGGATGCGCAACTTCAAATGGACAATAGATAAAGCAAGTACAAGCCTCCACGAGCAAGAGATGCGCAACTACTAGTTAATTATCCACAAGTGCTCAAAAAAAATTGCATGTAAAGTAACTTAAGTGAAATGCTTGCAAAATTAAAGAGCATAACCCATCAAAAGATTAAGAAATTATACCAAGTTGAGGTGGATTAAGTTTTAAGATTTATTAAGTTGATTAAGTTAAAGTGTGAATCCTAAAACTATGTGACTTCCCTAGAACTCTCCTCGCTTATACCAAAAAGATTGTTGGGTGCTCAAGAAGTGAGGCAAACAAGGCCACACCCTAGCTCCACAAGTCAATCCGGGAACAAAAGTACTCCACAAGGGGGACACCTAGTGCCGTGAGACCATCCATGATCTAGCACCCCCTACTTCTTCCTTAGGTTCCTTTTTTGGTGGCAAAGTTGAGACAGTTAGAGGTGCTCTAATTAACTAGATAAATTGAAATCCTATGGATCTAAGGTAAATTGAGCCTTAAGAATTATTAAGTTAAGTTGGATTAAGTGCTTGCAATGTAAGGTACTTGAAAAGTAAATTACAAGAAAGTAAAGATGCTTGAAAGTAAAAGTGTTTTGCAAGTAAAATAAAGGAAATTGCTTAAGCTTGAAAGATATTAAGTGATTGAACTTGAAAGCAAAGTAAAACTTGGAATGAAAAGAATTGTTTGAAAAGAACACAGGTAAGTTACTATGCCTCCGCGGCTTAAGCAAGGAAATGAAATGAACTTCTAAGATCTAAAGATATCACATGAAACACAAGCACTAGAAGCAATAAACCACAACTAACACCTAGCCTTACGATATAGGATGGTTGGCTTGGCCAAACTCTTTCCTAGGTGTAGGCAAACAATAAAGAATAAAA
>ML786830.1:353905-365452 GCA_009831015.1 Picea engelmannii | reverse complement strand
AATTAAGAAGTGTTGCAGAAATTCACTTACATAAACCATGCATTCAAGTAGCAAAACCCTAGTTGTAAACCTTCCACCAAGAAGAAATGCCAAAATAGTCCAAAAATGTCTTCCTTCAACAAGTGCGCCTCACAATTTCAGCCCAAACCCTAAGATAGGGCGCAAATTTCAGACCTCACTAATGAGTGAGTGAAAGATGATCAACAAAAAGAGAGTTTTTCTCTCTTACTTATATAGTATAAATGACCCTAATTAAATTTTAGGTCATCAAAAGGCCGACAAGGCCAAAATACACAATAATATTGTTTTACATTAAAATGTTATAAATAAACCCTAATCAAGCAAAAGCAAGACGTCATGCCCCTTCTAAGGTGACGTTAGCCCTTTCTAGGGCAAATGCAGCCTCCTGGAGCAAAACGTTAGCCCTCCTTGGGCTTCTCCAACCTACCACACGTGTCAAACTGCCCTGTTTGTCTGCCAAAACGTCCATGAAGCAAGGATGACGTCATGAACCTCCTGGGTGACGTCCTAAGCCTTCCAAGGCCAACGTTTCAATGAAGAGGGCAAAACCCCCCTAGGTACAGGTCTACTCAGTTGCCTTTGGTGGATCCTTCTGCTCTTCCTTGGTGCAAACACTCTGCCCTGTCTCTGCCCCCTGTTGAGGTCTCGGCATCCATCGGGTGGGCTCTTCAACCCCATGGAGGTCCAAACTAATCATCTCCCCATGTGTACCTGTCCAACGTGGTACCTGTCCTTCGGGCATGATCCTGCACATCAACAGATACGCCCTCCATCGGCTCATAAGTCACAGGGATCATAGCAATGTCAATCACATCTAATCATCAATATTATTAAACATGTGCATAAAACCCCTTTACCCCAGTCAAGTGCTCAAAGACATTATACAAGTCTGCAATGCAAGTTTGGAGGAAGTGACAGGGCGTCCTATTGCGCTAGTGTCCACTGGAAGAGGGATGTTTCTGGAAAGGATTAAATCCAAGTCATATAAGTGGGTGAGGTGGATGGGGATGCCTGGGCAAAGGGTGCAGTGATAGAAGGGATGGCTTACCGGTGGGTGCCTCTGTAGAGGATGAGCTGCACCTGTCATAGATGCAAATGTTTCCAAGCCCATTCATGCCTTTTATCTTATTCTTTTTCTTTCAAGAAGCTAGTCAGGGGACACTGCCCTGGCTTGGTGACCAGTGGTGGCAATGTTAGCCACAATCATTTCACGGAAATGAGAAGGCTGGCTCGTGATGAGAACCCCTTTCTCTTGGCTATGCCACCAAGAGCCACTACCCTGGCGTGGTGACCAGATGTTGGTAGTGTCATACCACTAGATGCCCATGGACCTAATAGGTTGGCTCGTGATGAGACCCCCAATCCTCTAACCAGGTCTTGTCTTATTGTTTTTTATCTTTTTATTGCTTTTTTCTTTCAAGAAGCTAGTCAGGGGACACTGCCCTGGCTTGGTGACCAGTGGTGGCAATGTTAGCCACAAGCATTTCACGAAAATGAGAAGGTTGGCTCGTGATGAGACCCCCTTTCTCTTGGCTATGCCACCAAGAGCCACTACCCTGGCATGGTGACCAGATGTTGGTAGTGCCATACTGCTAGATGCTCATGGACCTAATAGGTTGACTCGTGATGAGACCCCCTATCCCTCAACTAGGTCTTGTTTTATTATCTTTACGAGTCCCTCTGTTTCTTGTTGAGAAGCTTTTTATTACTTTCTTGGGGATCCCTGGGTGAAGCATCTCGAGGTTTTATTCTTAAGTTTTTATTGTCAGTTGCTTTTACCCCCCAGGCCTTTTAGCCCATTCTTCCCACAAGGTAGGGTACAACCCCTAAATAATTGGCCTACCCTATGCCCAGACCAGTGTAGTGGGATGGATGAGCGGGCAATAAGATGGAAAATGGTATGTATGACGGGAACGGATGATGACTTTTCAGAAACCCCCCCAGTGGCAACTCAAAACCTATGGGCACAAGCTTGCTGAGGCATCCTGTCATTCCCCCCAGACATGGTCAAGTGGACAAGTATAAGATCCAAGCACCCGTTAGAAACAAAAGGAATTAAATGCACATATTCAAAGGTTTTGAGAATCAGAGTGACACATGCCATGATACCCGAACTCATTACCTCATGGAGCAAGAACCATCTCTGATACAGGACCAAGCCGAAGGTGATGGATGTTGTTGTTGTTGCTGACAAAGTGGAGGCGTTGAAAGGGAGAAAATATGGGCCCTCCATGGCCATGCTCAAGTCGATCTGGCTCTCGGTACTCCATGTTTAGGACCTGTGGGCCTCGAGACATAATATCCTAGCTATCCCTAAAAGTGGGGGATAACAAAGCCCACTGTCACCTCGACTTGAACTCCTTTCGTCTAGGCTTACTCCTAGGGAAGCCAAGGGGGGTAGACCCTAGTTACTATGTGAGTGATTTAAGGTTAATTCTAGGAGATAATTTTAATTGGTTAAAGGTCTAGGGGGATCTAGCCTATATGAGAGTCAACAATGAAAATGCAAGATTTCAATGAGAAGCAACCATTTTCCTAAGTCAACTAAGACTAGTGCCTAAGGTTGGGTAATGGGGTCAACTAAAGTTACAAAGAGATTAAACTTTACAAAGGATTACAATTAGATACAAAAGAATTACTTTACACAACAATTGAATAGATAAATGATACAACTATCTATACAAAAGAATATAAAGAATACTAAAGATACAACTATGAACAAGAAAGGAAAGCAAGCACTAACTTGACTTGATTTGTGCAGGGAAAGGAAAGAGTACTCAAGAGATAATCACCACAACACAACAAGCCAACAACCAAACAATGAAGTGCCTCCACATGATGCGCAACTTCAAGGGGCAATTGAAGATAAATGCAAGATCCAATGAAAGAGCCTCCACGGGCAAGTGCGCAACTTCAAATGGACAATAGATAAAGCAAGTACAAGCCTCCACGGGCAAGAGATGCGCAACTACTAGTTAATTATACACAAGTGCTCAAATAAAATTGCATGTAAAGTAACTTAAGTGAAATGCTTGCAAAATTAAAGAGCATAACCCATCAAAAGATCAAGAAATTATACCAAGTTGAGGTGGATTAAATTTTAGGATTTATTAAGTTGATTAAGTTAAAGTGTGAATCCTAAAACTATGTGACTTCCCTAGAACTCTCCTCGCTTATACCAAAAAGATTGTTGGGTGCTCAAGAAGTGAGGCAAACAAGGCCACACCCTAGCTCCACAAGTCAATCCGGGAACAAAAGTACTCCACAAGGGGGACACCTAGTGCCGTGAGACCATCCATGATCTAGCACCCCCTACTTCTTCCTTAGGTTCCTTTTTTGGTGGCAAAGTTGAGACAGTTAGAGGTGCTCTAATTAACTAGATAAATTGAAATCCTATGGATCTAAGGTAAATTGAGCCTTAAGAATTATTAAGTTAAGTTGGATTAAGTGCTTGCAATGTAAGGTACTTGAAAAGTAAATTACAAGAAAGTAAAGATGCTTGAAAGTAAAAGTGTTTTGCAAGTAAAATAAAGGAAATTGCTTAAGCTTGAAAGATATTAAGTGATTGAACTTGAAAGCAAAGTAAAACTTGGAATGAAAAGAATTGTTTGAAAAGAACACAGGTAAGTTACTATGCCTCCGCGGCTTAAGCAAGGAAATGAAATGAACTTCTAAGATCTAAAGATATCACATGAAACACAAGCACTAGAAGCAATAAACCACAACTAACACCTAGCCTTACGATATAGGATGGTTGGCTTGGCCAAACTCTTTCCTAGGTGTAGGCAAACAATAAAGAATAAAAAAAACTTGGAAGGAAACTAATCCTAGCCACACAACCTTGTCTTAAGGACAAGTGAAGCAAACTAGAAATAAAAAGCAATGCTGAAAATAAAACTAATTAACTAGTCTTACGATATAGGATGGTTGGCTTGGCCAAACTCTTTCCTAGGTGTAAGCAAACTAAAAATTAAAAACGCAGAAATTTTAATTTGCTTGAGAAATGCAAGCACTGGAGACTCTCTTGGGCTTGCTTACAACTTGAGAAAGGAGAAGAAGAAAAGGGTATTCAATACCCTTGCTTAGGAGGAGTTTACTTAACTTTAAATGGCCCCAAATGAGTTGTTCCTCCACGTTTCTGTCACAAACCTGCAAAAAACCAGCAAGTAAAACTTGTTGGAAAAGCTGCAGAAATGACAAAAAATCTGCAGAAAAATTTTGTTAGTGGAAACCAGAAATTTTAAGTATAAACCAGCAGTATATATATTCGTTTTTAGTCTATTTCAGAACACAAATCCATCCAAATATAGAGGAAGATGAACAGAAAAGCATAACAAAAAATATTAGAGGTTTTATGTAGATGATGAGGAAGATTTCCAGATCTAAAATCTATCTTCCAAACCCTTAGGTGACCTGCAAATTTCTTGAAACAGTGCTACAGAAAAGAGAAAGGGGTGAGCACATACATGTAATAAAACAAAATACTTTGTTAAATCTACAAGATATACTCATTAGATCTATGATAATACTACCAAAAGATCTACCCAAACAAAATACTTTGTTTGGGATCCCTACTCTAGATCTACAACAAATGAAAGCAAGAAATAACTAGAACAAAATCACCTCATTTAAACAATATGGCACCAAGAAGACTCTTCACACCATGTATCCCCCAAAGATTTCTTGTATTAGAAGCAAGCTAGGACAAATACTTGTCCAAGCTTGAGAAAAGAAAGAGACAGCAAGAAGAATGAGAGAGAAGAGTGGGAGAGAATGGAGAGGAGAGGAGAGAAATGGATAGGGTAACCTTGCACTAAGATAGATGTGTGAAATGAGGGAGGGGAGGCTTTCTTTTATACTTGGGAGCCAAGAGTGACCCCTCTTGGATAAGTTACAAGTGTCACACATCCAAGAGAAATAGACAAAGTCAAGGAAGAGTCACTTTTAGGGTTTTGGTAAGTTAGGGTTTTGGTAACTGACTGAAGGGGTGAGGTGTAAAGGGGGAAAATACCTTTTCCTATGGTCAAACATTAAGTTAGACACCAAGGAGGGCGAATTTAGGGTTTAGGTGGTTTTTTTTTCACTTAAACTTTTAATTCCCACATGTCAATTAGCTAGGGAACACCACTTTAAGTTGTTGGCTAAGCAAGGAGGGGTCTTTTAAGTGGAAAATTACTTTCCAACTTAGGAAAAAAGTTAGGAAACCTTTCCCACTCTCTCTCAAACCTTTTTGCTCATTTTACAATTTTTGGCTTTTTTAATTTAGTCAATCATTTGCTGATTTTTGACTGACTATGACTCCTCATGGACATACACCTAGCAAAACTTGTCCAATTGAGTTGAAACTTGGTCCAAGGGTGTAAGGGGTCTCATTCAATTTCTTTTGAGCACAAATACCCCTATCAAAATCCCAAGGACCTAGTTTTTACATTTTTTATCAAAAATTAATTAAAATTACCATTTACTAGGTAATTTTAAAAAATTAAAAAAAAAACTACTTAGACTCCACGGAAATCCGCAAGACTCTAGGAGATGTCTAGCATGGTCATTTACAATATTCCTAGACACGAGTCGCCATAGGGCTCGACCATTAGAACGTTTTTCACCACTTTGGAGAATTATTGTGGGAGTGAAAAACTCAAGGGAAATTAATAAGGCTGGTTAGGCCAAATTAATAACTTGAGGAAAAAAACACTCGATGAAAGAGACTCTTTTAATGATGAAGTCCTAGGCAACTGACCTAAACTATGATCCATGCAGACCCATTACATTATTATCCCACGCAGGGGAGCAGAAATTTCGATTTCAAAAATACGTGCTAAAGGCCAAAACTGCCTTGTAGAACCAGTAAGTCTTCAAACTAGTAGCACCATCAGGTACATGGAGTTGACCCCCTAGTTGAAATAGGTGGTCAACACCCCTCACTTGGTATTCTCTCACACCTCCCCTATTCTCACACTCCCATGCACATGCTTCAATTAAGCTAGTGTGCAAGTCTCTTCTCCTCTCTCTATTTACCACACCTTTACCTTTCCTTTGACTATCACACATGGGATTGACTCGTCTTCTCACTCAAACTTGTCTTTTGCACATGTGTTTCCTTATTTCCTTACTCTTTCTTTCTCTCCACGCTCTTTTTCCAACTCCCTATTCCACCTCCTATGCGCCATGATCTCCATTCCTTGGAAAGTGTGCCCCTAGTACTATATATTGGATGATCTAAATTGAATTATGGTCAGACTTTTGCAGCAACAGCGCATACTTTCTCTCTCTCTCCCTCTCTTATCTTATTCTCTCTAGTCTAGATACTCTCTCTTTGAGCAAGGGTGATCATTGTACTGGTCGTGGACTTGTTGATTGTGGCGCAATCAACCCTTTGGCAAGCCTATAATAAAGAAGTTTTGTGTTTGTTTTCGAACCTTCCTTCTTGTTGGTATTGGGTTTAATTCTTGCAATTAGATTAGTAGTTCATACTAATTGTGATTTTGATCAATCTTTTGAGTAGTTTATGTTCATCTTTCTTCTATTTCTCTTGTGCTAACCCCGCGAGATCCCTCCAAGCTACGTAAAACTATGTTTTTTCTAACGTCGTAGGGAGTTTTTACACACTGTCCAAGACATTTTTGTTGTTGTTTTTTGTCATTAATTGCAGAAAATCAGACCTCAAGACAACAACAAAGTACCCTAGGGACTCCCCCCTGAGGTTGGCATGCACCAGCCCAAACAGAGAGGGGTCTTGCCCGTGACAATTTGGGGCATTTCTCCTTGAAATAGAATTTTCTTTATCGTTGTTTTTTCTGTTATATCAGCTCAATTGGAGGGTGAAAAAGTGTGCTAACACTTTGGTAACTGTTGTTTACCAGTTTCACACACATGAAACTTCCAAAGCCTAACTCTTGTAGCTTTTGTTGTTTTATCCACAGAAATTTCCCAATCTTCCTTTCTTAGACCAAAACTGTATGTAAACATCTACAGGCCTGCTTTCTTGGTGTAACAAATCTACCTCTTTCCAAATACATGTGGAAATCAGCGTAACAAGCAACCTCTTTTACTTGTGTGATGTCTAAATGAACCCAAATTTTGTCCTTCCAATAGTAAAAGTGGCATGCACTGGGAATGTCATCTCCCTCTTACCATAACTGCCACAATCATCCTTCCAACAACTTTCCCTTAGAGAATAAAGATTCTAAAATATCTCTTATGCTAGCTTAAACTACAGCAATCAACTTATGGTGAGGTGCGACCAACTCAGCAAAGGATGATCATGAAGGGGAAGTCGACTAAGGTTTTTCTCCTTAGCCATTTTAGTGACAGCAATCCCTTTTTAAAACTCTTCATTGCATGTAGTGATTGGAAAAGATAAGTCGGTTTTGGCTTTTGAGCTTTGTAGGATTAACAAACATTGCTAATTGGAATTGTTACACCTTGTTCCTGTCCTTATACACACTTGCAAACGTGAGCTAAGTCTTGCTCACTTAGTGTGTCCTCGGAGGCACAATGCCTAGGTTCAAAGCCCATGCTGTCACTTTGACTTGCGCTTTCCTCTTTGGAATAAAGTGGAAAAGTTTTGTTTGAAAGGGAAGGTCGCTTTTAAAGCAAGGCATTGCTTTCTCCTTCGACCAATGCGCCTCCTTTGTGTGGCCACCTCACCTCTCCACTTGTCTTTCTTACCAAACTCGCCTTAACCCTAAAAGCTCACGCCTTCTTTAGCTTGAGTTTTCTTCCCTTGGATATTTGACACTTTTCAAAGATCCAAGAGGGGTCTCTTGGTCCCTCAAGGCTATTTAAGAGACTTCTCACTCCCTCATTCATTACCTTCTCTCAGAGTATTGTTATGCTACTATTTTCTTACCATCTCCCTCTCTCTCTCTCATTATTGTTCACATTGCTTCACTGGTTTTGTTCTTGAAGAGCTTGGAGCAACTTTGTTGCTACAACCTCTTCCCTTTGGAAATAAAAAAAGCTTTGGAGGAATCATGGAATGCGGGACTTGTTCTTGGTGTTCTTATCTATTGTGAGGTGATATCATTCTTTGGATCTTTGTGTGAATTGATCAATAGTTGTTCAAATAAATTAGTTTACTAGGCTAGGTGAGGTAATAGTGTAGTTGTCCATCTATATGTTTTGTATATGCTAATAATATAAACTGTGTTGTATTATTTGTGCATGCAAGATATTATCTGTTGTTTTATCTCACATTTGGTTTAAGGTTTGCAGGTTGCCTCAAGAGCATTTTGGGATAGATTCAAGCAGGAATCTACCCTCATTGTTCATAAAAACTTCAGAAGTTTTCTCTCTTTCCAGCTCATTTTCTGTCATTTATTCATTTCAGATTTTAGTGGCTAACTTGCTTAGATAGTTCAATAATCAATTTAATTTCCTGGTTTTACTTGTGGGGAATTTCTGTTCAAAGACAAAAAAATTCTTAACTTTGTTTGAGTGTGTTGCAGCACAAATCAGCAAGCAATAGCTTGCTGATTTTTTGCAGATTCTCACCAGGTCAAGGGTGCATGCTGCCCAATTTCAAGCACAACACACCTCAACTATCTCCTTTCAAAAGTGATAACTCTAAACTCTTCTTCTCTTCCTTCTAAATCACTGTAAGCAAGCCCAAAGGAGTGTACCCAAGTGGCTTGCATTTCTTTCTTTTCAGTTTTTGCTTTCGAAGTTCCAGATTAGTTTCATTTCCGTCTTTACTTCATAGTTTAGTTAGTTAGTTGTGATATCTACATGCATGCTTAACGATTAAAATTATCTAGAGTAGACCTCACACCTAAATGCTAGATTAGAGCTCGTGGAGGCATAGTGGATCTTTTGCTTTCGTCATTTACTTTGCATGCAAGCGTTTATTTCTTAAGTATCTATCATATATACATACATGCAAACACTGATATCTTAAAGGCTTAATTAATCACTTTTCAATTCCGCAAGTTACTTTCAGTTCTTACACTTTACGTGCGCAATCTCACAATCTAAGAACTTGATCCTTAATTTCAGTTTTGGGTCCCCTAGGCCCTTTTCTGGAAATTAAAATTAACTTGCAATCTCATTGTTTAAGGGCTTCAGCCTTCACAACTTTTCATTTTCACATTTGGCATCATTTTTTAGCAAGCTATAAGCACTCAGACACACTTCAACGCTTAGCTCATAGGTTTAATAATCAATTTATTAGACTTAATAGGACACCATTACCAACCATCTTCGTCATTTAAAACGGGGTCGGAGGAAGGCAACGGAAGGTGCTAGGCCGAGGACGGTCTCATGGTGCGGGGCATCTTTTCTGGGAGTACTCTGATCTTAGGACTGACCTGTGGAGCTAGGGTGGGCCTCGTTGCCTAACTTCTTGAACACCCAGCAGTCACTTGGTAATTGGGGGAGGAAAGTTTTGGGTTGACACTTAGATAGGATTAAAATAAATCTCATATAACAACCTAAATTAATCTTTGGTCTACAACATTGGCTATTTAATTTTATACTTGCAAGCACACTGATCTCATTATCTTTATATCTCATGCAAGTTATTTTATGTGTTGTGGAATAATCATCTAAGTGGTTACATCTTTCATCTGGAGCACTTCATCTTTCAAGCATTTCATCTTTATTGTTGTTCCTGTATTTGTGGTGTGATCCTTCAAGAAGTTGTGCATCCACCTGGAGGCACTCTCTTGACTGGGTCTTGAGTGATTTGCGTATATGTGCCATTGATAAGCAATCCAATAGAGTAAGATCTATTGTGAGCATGCTTGGCTTGATGTGTTGAATACTTGTATTATCTTGAGTATCTTTATTTCCTGCACATTTCAAGCAACGTGTTAGTATTGTATATCTTGTATCTAGTTTAGTCTAACTTTGTATATCTGATATATTATTTCTGTATCTTTGTATCTAGTTGTATCTATCTTGTTGTAACAATTGTAATCTTGTAATTATCTTGTAACATATCTCCCCTTAACTTAGTTGACCCCTTGCCCAATCTTAGGCACTAGTCTTAGTTGTCCTAGGAAAAGGTTCTGACTGTCATACTTAATTGTTGCATCTTGCATTTGCTGCTTAACATCATAGGCTAGATTCCCCTTGACCATTTAACAAATTAAAACCAACTCCTAGAACATTAAACTCTTAATCTCATCTAGTAATTAGGGTCTACCCCCCTTGGCTTCCCTAGGAGTTAGCCTAGACGGAAGAGGTTCAAGTCAAAGTGACAGCGTGGGCTTTGAACCTAAGCATTGTGCCTCCGAGGACACACTAAGTGAGCAGGACTTAGCTCACGTTTGCAAGTGTGTATAAGAACGGCAACATCTTTGGCGTTGTTGCCAGGGATAAGTGATTTATCCTTGGTCAAAACGACTTAACTTATTCTTTTAGAACTAAACAATAGAACCTTTAGTCCATAAAATTCTTTGAACTTGCATTGGTTGATTTCGTGTGATTCCTTTCCAAGTGGCGACTCCATTGAACAAATCTGTCAGGTATATTACTAGGAGTGTTGCAAAAGGATTGATTTACTCTTTTCCTGAACCCAAAAAGGTTTATAGGAGGAGGATAAGTCGCCTTGCTCCTAGGGGGCTACTTGAAAGTCTTGGAGAAGAAGCACTCACTGATATCCAATTCTTATTCCAAACTAATAATCAACCAATTGTTAATACACCCACTAATACTCCTAACACAACCATGAGTGCATTTTTGAGGCCTTTGAATTTTGCAGCAATCCAAGGTGCCCCACACCAAGTCCCTGAAAAAGCCATAGACAAGTTACCTACGTTTCAGGGAAACAATGCAATCAGTGCAAAGTCTCACATCTTGAACTTCCAGATGGGTGTTGAGAGGTATTGTTAGGGTCATAATGAAGATGTAAAAATGACCCTGTTTGTGTATTCACTAGAAGGTGATGCAGCTGAATGGTTTACTAACTTTGATCCCGCTAAGTTTAGCACCCTTGATTCAATATTGGAAGAATTTAGAAAGAGATGGGGTGATCAGAAAGAACATAGGTTTCAGTTAGATGCCCTCACTTCTAGCCACAAGAAAGAGAATGAAACTGTGGAAGAATTCAACACTAAGTTTAATAGTTTGGCGAAGAATCTTCATGCTGATATAAAACCCTCAGATGCTGCAATCTTGATATATTATATGGAGGCCTTTGAGGGGGAAATGAGGTATTCCTTAAGAGATAAGGATCCTCAAAATTTGAAGGCAGCACAAGCCACAACTATCAAAATTGATAAGAACATGCAGGATGCTAGGAAGTCTAACATTCCTGGTTTTACTAGAGGATCTTCTTCCCAACTTTATGATGAGAAGAAGATGAATATTGAAACTCAGAAACCCTCTAGTGATGGCATTAAGGAACTCACTCAATTGATTAAACAAATGGAAATTAATTATGATAATCAATTGAAGGAACATGTTAGTCAGATGAAAGCCATGCAGAATAGGTTGATAGCCATGGAAAGGGGTCAAAATAATAGGCCCCAACATAGGCTTAACGATAAATGGCCTAAGAACCCCCCCCCCCCAAGATCAAAG
>ML786830.1:288561-308893 GCA_009831015.1 Picea engelmannii | reverse complement strand
TAATAATTATATTGTGACTTAGTGAGGTCGGCCCTGTTGAGCCAATAGACACTTCAGTTGACAGGTTTATGTTAGTATAAGTAAAAGTAAAATCCCCATTGTGGAAACATATCTTTCTTGTGAGTTTGGAAATTTCAGCAAGTACACTTTTTTGGAAAAGGTGCACACCTCTCTTGGGCGCTAGGGTTCTAGGGTTTGAGCACCCTCTTGTGTGATAGGTCTTTCTTGGTGGTGAAGGTCTTTCTCTTGAAGAATATAGCAAAGGATTTGGCTGGGTTTTCTTCCCTTGTTGAGAAGGGTTTCCCAGGATACATTTTGTGTTCTTGTGCATGGTGCTTCTTCTTGTGATCTTGGTTGCTGCAACATTTATGGTTATGGTTAAATGATAAAATGGAATGAACTTCATGCTTAACCTAATGCTTATGAAAAATCAACACATATAGTGTCCATCTCTAAGGGTATAATTCAAGATTGGTACTTGGTCGACAACTGTTGGATATGTAGTATCATAGTATGTGATGATGGGTCCAAAATATGGATTTGAAGGATAAAGTTCTGTCCAATCTTCATAGTTGCTCCATTTGACATCCAATATGCTATTAAGTGCATGTGCAGGGGAGCAATTGAGAAGATCAACTACCTTGTTTGTTGTTCCCTTTTTTTACTTAATCATAAGGTGAAATTGTTGCAGCTAGGATGCCCATTTCATATGGCAATGTTCTTGGAATTTTTACTGGAAGTTGAGGAACTGCAAAGGTTGGTGATTTGTATGCAGGATGGTTCCCTTACCAAGAAGGAAGTATCGTTAGTGTCTGAGTGCTTAAACCGGTGTGTACAATTCTTCAACGTAGTTGTTG
The DNA here is from genome assembly GCA_009831015.1 of Picea engelmannii. Classification (NCBI taxonomy): domain Eukaryota; kingdom Viridiplantae; phylum Streptophyta; class Pinopsida; order Pinales; family Pinaceae; genus Picea; species Picea engelmannii. The sequence continues at coordinate 308,036 of ML786830.1, read as the reverse complement.
TGATTTAACTTGGTGTGTGACAAAGTCTCTGAACGATATGCAACTGGATGACCTTACTGCATAGAAGGCTGCTTATGAAAATTGAGAGGTGTTTGTATCTACTTCAAAAAGTAGTTGCATATCAGGAAGGGCAAAATCCATGCTGAGAGGATAGCATCTTTGATATGTCCAAAATATTTTTCTGCTTTGATCACCCATTAAAATGCTTTATTGCCTTGTCTAAGCTAATTAAGAAGAGGAAGAAACATATCTTGTGCTCCCATCGATTATTTTTAAGAGTCAATAAGCTAAATAAAACAATCACAGGAAACTAATTAGACAATCACGGCTTTTGAAATCTTTGACTTGAGTCACAAGATGATAAAAATGTTTAAAAGGGTTAAAGCTTACACAAGCAGGAAATTCAGAGTGAACCTCAAGTGCGGACTCAAGTACAAAGTTGCGCCGAATACCAGCTCAAACAGGTACTACAGTGTCTTTCTTTGTCAGTGAATTTTAGCTAGATTTGTAGGTTAATTGTTTATATTCGTGTACTTAACAGCAGTCCTTTTAGATTAGAGACTATCTTGGTTGTCTTGGTCTTACTATGCAATCTATGTGGTTAGACATTTTGTGGGGCAGATTAGTTCCACGACAACGATCCCAAAGGTGCTATGTCTCTCTTTGAGAACTAACGACTATAGTTTATGGTATGGAAGTTCAAACGTTTGGATGGCAATAATCTCATTAAACACTTCTTCTCAGCCTTGGACGCTAGAAGAAATGACGTTTGACACCTTTGCTGTTTCTGAGCTTCTTCCTTGTTGCCCTTCGAACCCTCGTCCAGTTTTTTGTTGGGGCCCTCTAGGGTTCAACAGTATATGTTTCGGCACTCCCTAGTACTCTTTTATTTCTTTTACAATTCTCACAGAGATGCTTTAGCACTCCCGAAGTTTACTCATCTTTGTACTTTTGACCATTTATAGCTACCAGATTTTAATATTAAAATTATAAAATATTGAATGTACTTGTAACAAAAAGTCAACCATGGGTTGATTTTGTCATTCAGGGATTAAACAGTCAGAGACAGAAGAGTGAAATTCTAGTGGTATCTAGTGCTGATACTACAAAAGTCCTACCGTACTTGTTGAGAGTTCAAACAAATAAAGTGCAATTTTTAATCTTTCAATCTGATTAAATTGATCAACTATGCATCTCAGTTTCATCTTCTAGCAAATGTGGATACGTTCTATCTCTATATTGTTTGTGACTAGTACATATTTTCCTTGGATGCGCAACGAGCATTAGCTACATCGAAGGATATTAATTGAATAATTTGGTTAAATGCAAGTTCTGTTGTGTTAGAATAGGAGGAAAAAAATCACAGTCGGGAAAAGTTACAATCGTTCCTCTCTTTCTGTAAGAAATTCATTATCCTCCTAGCAGTCCGCTTGGGGGTATACATGCCCTTTTTCCACAACATGTTCAAGTTTAATCTTCTGAAGGAAATGAATGCTACTCAAGGAGCTTTGTCATATATATTCCCTACCCTTTCTTATTGGCAAACAATGCACAGAGGCATTTTGCTCCTCCCAACAGTGGCCATTCCAGCACCCAAAAACACACATTCGTTTTCCTTTTAAGCAGTGGGGCAGAGATCCTATTACAAAAACAATGGATCTACACTTTCAAACACCACTCCTTTCCAAATAGAAGCATAAAACATCACTTACATGGACTCGAAATAGTTAAACTTGTTATGATGGGGAAAGAGAATACTAAATACCTTGCCATATTTCTGGGAGAGATAAGAGACATCTTGGGCGACCTCGTTGTGAATAGATTGGGCAATGGCTTTCCCATCGATGATCTGCGCCATTCCTTTTTCTTCTTCTCCTCCTACCCTACAAACACATATACTATCTCCCAAAGTCCGTCCAACTGCAGAATTGGCATCAGGCATTGTGCCCGATAACATTTTTTTATATTTTTTAATCTTAACTTTTTAAGACTTGTTATTAAACTTGATTTATTTCCATCGTGACTTGATGTTCATATATTTTCAGATTTTTTTTAATATGAAAGTTTTAAGAGAATTTTATTAAACTTGCTTATTTGTGATATTTTTAATATTAAATTTTTGAGATACTTATTATTAAACTTGGGCACATAACATTTAAAGAACATATAACAAGGCTGCCGCTGCAGATCAGATGTTGAAGGAAGCACTACAGCTGGATGAGGAAGGTGTTTTCTTACAAAAATCACAGATAGTATTCCAAAAACTATGAAAAAGTGTCTACAAGATAAAGAATACCCGTACAAAGGAAAATGACAGGTTGGATATTCAACATTGTAAAAGACTAGTTAATGTTTCTTTTGTGTTTTGATAATTTTGTAAACAAAGTATTAACATTAAGGTAATTGTTGTTGTATTTGGTTTTAGAAAAGTTTTTGTGAAGGTTAAATGATGGGAACACTCATGAACTGAAGACAGCCTTATTTAAGTTGTAATGTCCTCTTGGGAACAGATTTATTATATTAACTAATATAAGATATTTTTCTTTCTAAAAAAAACTTGATTATTTCCAACTTGAATTTATGTTCATATATTTTATAATATTTTTAATGTTAAATTTGGGAGAAAATTATTATTAAATTTGATTTTGTGTTAAGTTCTTTTGTAAAAGTAAATATAGGGCAAACAAAATCTAGCTTGTACAATATATATTAAGTTATTAGGAAATATAGGGCAAACAATCAATCTAGCATGTACAATATATATTAAGTTATTAAGTTTTTTTTTTTTTAAGAGATGGAAGGAAGTCAATTCCAAGAGGTTAAACCCCTTCTATTTCACATGCACAAACAAAGGTTCTACATTCCTAAGGTTTGAATATGTGGTGTTTACATAGTGACACCTTTCTTGTTGTGATATTCTATTTTAGTGGTTCAAAGTCAATCAAATGTTTACTCATAATCAAAAAGTTTGAGTTTCAAATGCAAGGCTTGGGGTGATAGATACATAAGTTGTCAATTAGGTGTAGTTGGGGTGGTTGAGAGGAGGAATGTTATCCTCTTCACCCAAGTTCAAATCTTGTTTGTGACATGTTTGTTCTTTGTGAGCTAATTGTTGATGATATTTGGAAAGTACCAACAAAATGGATAGAGTTGGTAAAAGATTTTAATATTTTTTTTAACAATAACAAATCCAATTTTTTTACTGAAATACAAATAAAATACCTCCACAATTTTGATGCATAAAGTACACATACAAGAAAATAGAACCATGACTTTTGACAAAATCTAAGTATGTCTTGCATAATCTCAATTCCTATGATTTCTTAAAGTCACTTGAGCGCTAGAAGAGTTCCTTCTTGATATTGTTGAACAACTTTCCTTTTTTAATTGTCTTGTTCATCACCTCTAGAGAACTAGATCCCTCTAATCCAAGCACAAACATGAGTTTATTCTTTGACACTAGGGGACCTCTTTCTTCAACAACATCCTTAGGATTAGTGTGTTTTTTTTCTCTTTTCTTTGTTAACTCCAATACAGTCCCCCTATTGTTCCCCACAATGAGAAACACCAAGTGGATAAGCCACCACATTTTGTTTCATGCTACCATTGTTAGTATTTCCTTTTGCAAAGCCTTTGTTGTTAGGATACACACACACACACAATTCCCCAAATGAATTAATCTAGACTCTGAATGGAGCAAGGCGCAATTATACCCCTAGTCCCGATTACTCAACTCTTTTTGGATTGGGACCAGGGGATGACAAATGGTAGTGGCAGAAGCTTTGGAAAGTTAAGGCCCCTCCTAAGTGCAAGTTGTTTATGTGGCTCATATTGAACAACAAAGTTTTGAAAAGGGAATCCCTCCAAAAAATAAATAGAGCAAGTCCAAGTATATGTTTACTTTGTAGGTGTGGTGGTGAAAACACTTCACATTTGTTCTTGCATTGTAGTTTTTCTCAGAAAGTCTAGGTTGTGGTTGGGGAGCATTTGGGTATCCAAAACTTTTCGGAATGTGAATCTATAGATACATGTCTTAATGTTTGGTTTACTCAACAAGATCTAAAGCGCTTCAAGGTAATCCCATTTCTAGTTATGTGGGGAATATGGATAGCAAGAAACTCTATTATGTTTGAAGAGAAGACGATGTCTACTTTTCAGGTAGTTGACAGATTAATGCTTTATTTGCATATTATAAGGTTACCCCAAAGGTTAAACCACAAGGGATTCTATCAAATGTATAGGTGGACAAGTCTTTATCTTAGAGATATTTTGATGGGGCTTGTCAAGGCCCAGATTCTATCGGTGGGATCGACTTCATTCTGTATCTATTAGAGACACACATATTTTAGGTCAAAAGAAATGCAGGAAGAAGAACAAATAACCAAGGGAAATTCAAGGCCTTATATGATCTACGTGGATATCGGTGGCCACCCACCTTTTCCAACTGGCTCACATACAATTTTCATCTTGACAGTTTTTTTCTAGCTTTACGGGTCCTAAACTTTTGGGGCCGGTTTGAGGCCCTAAACAACATTTTTTGGGCTCATCATAGTCACACTATGGACAAAGTAAGAGTGTGATGGCATAATATGTATTCCTCAAATAGACCTTTCAAACGGGCTATTGTGCGCCTAAAACGGAGATCGTATGCAAAAGTTACGATGTCGAGAAGTTGATGTACCAACTTACCCCATCGAGGACCACATGACTTTTGGCACTTCATCTCCTAGGGTTAGGTTTTTGGATGTCTAAGGTTTTATGATTACTTCTTGATGTTAAAATAGCCTGGAGGCCTCATTGTAGTGTGCTTGGACAAATGCACATAGACTCCACGTCTCTTCTTAGAGATTAGTTACCACCATTCGAGCAAGACTGTTTCATTCTGCATTTTACAATTTTGGCGGATTTCTTTATTGAATAGAAATTAAGTTTCATTGTATCTCTATTATTGTTCTCTGTATATCTGTGTTAATGTTATAGATCTGTGTTTCATTTTGTTCTGCTCATAAATCTAGATCAGTGGTATCAGAGCAGTCTGTTCTTCATTTGTTTCTCTGTGCATGTCCCCAACAAGGTCATGGTATAAGTAGTTGGGACTCGAACTAGTTGAGCCTTTGCAAGATCGGCCTCACCGAACACAACGACCGCCCATGGGGGAAGAAAAGAGAGACGATGGGGCAAGAGTTCCCTTTAAAATGTTGCTCAAGGAAGCCCTCACGCAACAGAGGAACAAAATGATGGATAAATTTGCGCAAAACCTTCGACGACTGCCAACAGACGATGCATCTTCCTCGAGCGGAGGCGTCGCCCCCTTCAAGGTACAGATCAATTTTGATATTCCTATATTTGAAGGTCAAATAGATGAGGATGTTGTAGACAAATGGTTAAACCTTCTAGAATGGGTATTTTTTTGTCCATAACTTTTTCGATGGAGAAAAGATTAGATTTGTGCTCCTTAAGGCCATCCTTCATGTCAAATATTGGTGGGAGACTTTCTGTGAGCAAAAGGAAACAGAAGGATTTATATTATTTGTAGTCGCACCCACTTGGGGTTCTTTAAGGGATGTTATTAGGGAACAATACTACCCTGTTGGAAGTTATGACGACTTATATACAAGATGGACCACACTGCGGCAAGAAAGGGACCAAATAGTGCCAGAGTTCACTAATGTCTTCCATACCTTGTGCACCAAGCTGGGTATCAAAGACTCTGAGCAACATCTGGTGCTTAAGTATCGAGATGGTCTGCATAGATACATCCAGACAGAAATGGACTTTATGGACATCTCATCCTTGGGCGCGGCCTATCGATATGCTGTCAAAATCGAGCAGAAGCTTAAAAAAAAGACGCGACAGTTTGGGTCTGTGAACCCCTCACATCAGAAGAAAGGAAAAGGTAGCCCCAACCCATAGAACAAAGAGCAGAGCAAAGATGGAAAACCTCAGAACAACCAGTCGAAACTGCAAACAAAGAAGGACAATGGGAAGACAAAGAAAGACACCGGGAAGTGGTGTGAGTTCCATAAGAGCTCTTAGCATAACACCGTTGAATGTCGCTCAAAGCAGTCATTGGTGGTCGAGGTGAAAGCCTATGAGTCAGACGAGGGCTCCGACTCTAAGTCAGAACTAGAAAAGTGTGATGGATCATTGACGCAGAACCCAGTGCCACTATTGCTACCACCAAGGTCTAGCCTGGTGAACCTGATGAACCAGAGGAGGGTGAGCGCCTCTTTCATTCATAGATGTGGGTGAAGGGTACTCCGCTACACTTCATCATTGATAGCAGTAGCCAGATGAACCTCATCTCAACAGAGTCCATCAATAGGTTGACTCTACCGACAACACCACACCCATGATCATACACCATCGGATGGTTCCACCAAGGGAACAATCTCTGCATCAGCCAATGGTGTCGCCTACCCTACGACATCAAGCCCTTCAAAGATGAGGTATTGTGTGATGTCGCCCCCCTTGAAGTTTGTGATTTTTATTTGGGCCAACCTTATTTATGGAAACACCATGTTGTATATGAGTCTAGGCCTCATAGTGTTATTATTACTTTGGACAAGAAATTGTACAGGATACCCAAGGTAGTCCCACCTACTACTATTTCCTCGATCTCTGCCAAGCAATGCAGGAAGGTCATCTCTCAGACCGGAAAATTTGTCTTCTTCATGATTCATGCTCAAAGTGATCGGAAGGTTGCAGCCACATCCATGGCCTCCACGACAAGTCTCTCCATGCAACAGAAGCAAGTGGATAAGTGATCCAAAATGGATCCAAAAAGGCCAAAATTGCAAAGTTCTCGAAATCAGACGAAACTCGTGCCATTGAGTAGGGCTCGTCATGTTGATTCTGACAATATGTTTTTTTTCAAAAATCGACACCATATGTGAAAGTTATGGCGATTTGAAATTTTTCCCAAACATGCAAAAAAGTCAAAGTCAACAGTCAAAGGTCGTATTGTTGAGGTCAGCAGTACGTCAGGATGATGTGGCAGATAACTTCATGATGACATCAACATGCTGACATGGCAGCACCAAGAAGTGACACGTGTCAAGCAGATTTGGCGTTTTCAGGGCTGAGTTGGCATGGTACGGATTTGACACGTGGACTGTAAGGATGCTGACGTGGCAATCTGTATAATGATGTGGCCCAGTGACAGTACGACACGTGGTAGTATGAATGACATGTTAGTAGATGATGTGGCGACAGGTGGCAGGCTTCAGACGTGACACGTGGCAGGTGTGTTGACTCGACAGGCTGACTATGCACTAACTCGTTTGGTACGGTCCAATCTGGAGGCAACACATGGCCCAATCATAGGGCGCCACGTGGCACCCTAAATGAGGCCAATGAGAGCCAAGTCAAAAAAATTGCAACTTCGTCGAGCTCGAACCCCCAACCTCCGGACAAGCAATGACTTCACTAAAGGTGGCGCACTGTCCGGGTTAACTATGGGGCTCAACCACCTCACGGTTCGTTTTGATTTTGTTATGCATATGGTGGAAGTTTGGGGGGATAGAGCACTGTCGACGAGGGGCTAGCTCGATCGACCAAGACCTAGTCATATACCAGCCCACAGGACATGGGGGGATTAACACCTGACCACATGAACCTCCATACAACCAAGCCAGAGGACTAGGGTGGAGGGTTAGTGTGTCACCATATGACAACAACCCATGTGACCAGGAGCCCGAGTAAAAGGGGATGGCATGCACATTTTTTCCAGAAGTGGGCTTTGAACTTTGGAATATGGATATTTTTGGTTTATTGTGCTGTTTTTTTGGATTTTTGCCAATTTTTTAGGATCTGGAGCCCTTTTTTAGGCCAAATATTTGGAGGAAGTTGGGAGGTGAACCCCAACTCAGAATATATATAAACCAAAGGTTTTTGATAGTCCAAGGAGGTTCAGATACTATAGAATGATGAAGAATTTTGAAGTTTAACCCATTTTTATGCAAGGAAACAATTGAGGAAGCGAACTTTGGAGGCCATTTACCGGAGCTACGCTCGGCCTTTTTCACTGTCATTAGTTGTGTTGGATTCTTTAGGTCGAGAAGAACATAGCCAGACTAGTTTGTAATCCATTTGATGTACTTCTGATGTATTTTTGAAGCATTGAATATTAATAAGAAAGCCTCCCCCACTAAGACAAAGGCCCGGAGGCGTAGGCAACCTTGTCGAACTACATTAACAATCTTGGCATTATGGTTTGATGTTCTTAATGTTTACTTTCTGTTATGCATTCTTTATGATGGATGCAACATTCATTCATTAATTTTTCTTCTTCTCTTCAATTTCTCAATGGCAAAATAACTCATGCAAAAACTTAACCATAGTCTTTAAAAGATCAATTTCGGATCAAGTGGTATTAGAGCAAGTTGACAGTTGGTTGTTTGAGTTTGCATGGTTACCAAGGAAAAGTTAAATCGTGGTGAAGGAGAGCTTGTAAAAGGAGATCCTGAGATTGGATCAAGAAAGAGAAAATCTCAAAGTGAGAAGATGGCATTAGAAGAAGGACTTTCTCAAAACGAAAGAGACTTTCAAAAGACTTTCTTCGCCATGTCAGAGATGGTAAAAGTGTTGTATGTTGATTACTTGGAATGGAAGAGACTAGTTCAAGGGGAATCTTCAAAGCAAGCCAAAAGTGAAGAAGGAGAGTACCCTCCAAATCTCCTCCTTCACCTCCTTCATCTCCATCATCTTCTTCTTCTTCAAGTCCAAGTTTGAATACTACTTCTTCCAAAAACATTATCATAAACACAAGCCTGATATGCCATTACTTAAACTTGGAGAAACTTGATAATCGGGTTAGGCAGATGGAGGTATATTGTAATGTGCAGCAAATCAAAGATGAGGCAACCAAAATCAGATTGGCATCGCTTCGTCTTGAAGGCACAACTCTCATCTGGTGGAAAAGTAAGATGCAACATGGAACTCAACAAGTTGATTGTAACGTTCCCCGACCACCCACAGGCTGAACTACGCTACCTCATACACACATGGTCTCAATCTCTATTATAGGTAATTAAAATTGTTCATGCCGAAACATAGACCTGCTGGGCTATGGCAGACAGAGCTCTTTGCAGAATAAATCACATATAAACTTAACAAAAATAAACTAAGATAACATGAAAGCATACATGCAACGAAACACATGATATTATTATAAGAATCACATACATGCACTAAAATACATCAGTTAACCATTAAGCACAGAAATTATACTTATCTCTTAAATTTAGTGCACCGACTGCGTGAAGACCTTCCACGAACCTCCCAGCCTTAGACCACGTTGCTCATCACTCTCAGCAGTGCATCACCCACGAGCTGGGACCAAACTCCACCGGGAAAGGGATTCCTAGGCTAGGCAAGGACAACAGGAAGTTGCACCAGTCTACAGGAAGGATTTCCTCCAAGGAGCCACTTACTCCCACCGCTCATAGACTCTCATTCCCCACATGCATGTCCCACCTTAGGAGTATACACCTTCACTATCACACAATCCATCAACTGCTCCACCTCCCTTCCAGGGCTTCAGCAACATGTCGGGTATGAATTCTCAGAGCTTTGTAGCTACCACTGGACTCCCTCCAGGAGAACTCACTTCCTAAGCAAACTCTCTCACCTGGAGAGAGTTTCTGACAAGCCAGACGACTTGCTTCTTCAATCCACGGGCCTGAAAACCCACTTCTTCAATCAAGCTCCTCAACACATGGGAAAGGGTGATGGAAACAACATAAACTGGATGTGGGGCACGATAATGGAAGAACGAAACACAAGCAACCTGTAGGGTACAAGTTCAATAAAGATATCAGTTCAACTTGTTGCAAAGGTTCAGGATGGTCGAGGGTTCAGCAATGGTGTTCCAGGTTTTTTGTTGCTTGCATGCTAGTTGTGTGCGTGAGTGGGAGGAATGGTCAAAAGATCCCCCAAACAATCAAAATCCCCACATATATTTGCATGTGCATAAGATGACACATGGCACTCATGAAGCGCGTTCCTCTCCATTTGGAAGTCGTTCCCCTCCCCCAAAGGAACTTGGGATAAATTTATATCCTCCTCACAACATTTAGAATAGTAATATATATTGTTCTCTGAGATTTAAGCTCTTAAGCTTAACCCCTTTTTCCAGCCTCTCATCCCCCTCCCTTACCCAACCTAGTGGAGCCTAGTCCCCCATACTCTTTCATCATGGTTGGTCTACACGCAATGATGCTTTTATATTAATGATTTGAATATTTACATATACAAAACAGGCTCCTGGCCTTAGCATCCTAGGCTCTCTGGCCCAACTATCACATAAGCCTCCTAGCTTATCATTTCTTGGCTCACCATCCTGTGAAACATGTTTACAATTGTTGATTAAAAATTAGGGGCTCAGCCTTGGGGTATTACAATCCCCTCCCCTTATTTTTGCACTGTCATCAGTGCAATTCTTTTACACCATATTAACAAGATTTTCAAAATCTTCAAAAAGCTGCGGGTATTCTGTCAGCATTACATCTTTATGCTCCCAAGTAGTGTCCTCGGGACCGTACTAGGGCCATTGGACCTTTACAATCCTTATGGCTCGATTCCAGAGCTGTTTGATTTTTCGGTCCAGAATGCATACCGAATGCACTTGGATACCGCCTTCTTGCTCCACCTGAATCACATTCCAATCAATTACATGATTAGCATCAGGTATATATTTCTTGAGCAATGATACATGGAATACATTATGAACAGACATAGATGCAGGCAATGCAAGCATATAAGCTACTAGACCAATCCTCTAAAGGATTTCAAATGGTTCACAATATCTAGCTTCCAACTTGGAACAGTTTCCCAACTTCAGTGATCTTTTGTTGGCCTTAACCTTCAAGAATACATGATCACCCACTTTAAACTCCCTGTGAGTTCTACCCTTGTCAGCATAGCCTTTTTCTCTGTCTTGGGCAACCTTTAAATTTTGTTTAATTCTCAACATTTGCTCTTCCATTTCTCTGAGCAATTATGGCCCAATCACTGCCCTATCAGTTGGATTGTCCCGGCTTACAGGAATGTTGCACTTTCTGCCATAAAATGCTTCAAATGGGCTCATCTTCAGAGATGTTTGGTGCCCATTGTTGTAATCAAATTCTACCAAGTGTAGATAGTCTTCCCACTTTGATGGTTTGTCCATCACATACATTCTTAACATATCTTCTATTACTTGGTTTACCCTCTTTGTCTGCCCATCAGACTCTGGATGATAGGTTGTACTGAAGTTCAGATTGGTTCCTAACCCCTTCAATAATCCCTTCCAAAATTTTGAAGTGAATTTTGGGTCTCTATCAGACACAATTGTCTTGGGAATATCATGCCACTTCCCTCATATAGATATCAACAACATTGGTAGCTTTGTGAGTAGTCTTCAATGAAATAAAATGGGCAGCCTTGGTAAGCTTGTCCACCACTACCATGATGAATCATGAAGCTTGCTTGTCCTTGGAAATTTGGTGATGAAATCCATTGTCACCACTTCCCACTTCCACTCATGAATGGGTAATGGTTGCAGCAACCCAGTTGGGTGTATATGCTTAGCCTTGACCCTTTGACACTCCATACATCTGGCAATGTACTTAGCAATTTATTTCTTCATACCTGGCCAATAGTATTGTCTCTTGATTGTTGCCATTGTTTTCTGATATCCAAGGTGCCCAACATAAGGCACATTATGCATCTCCTTCAAGATCATACTTTTCAATTACAGAGAATTGGGTATAAAAATTGTGTTCCTGTACAGGATCATTCCATCATCTCCCAATTTATAATCTTCGACTATCTGTTGCATTTTACCTTGCTGCAATTTTGTTACCATCTCCACATACTACAAATATGCTTTTGCAGTTTCAGAAATTTTACCTTTACGATCTGTTTAGTACATGCTAATGGTTGTAGCATGTAACTCATGCACTCTCTTGCTGAGTGCATCAACCACTTTGTTCTCCCTTCCTTTGATGTGATTGATATCAAAGTCATACTCACAAAGGAATTCCAACCATCTGCTTTGCCTGACATTTATAGTTGGTTGATCAAACAAATAAATCACACCATTATGGTCTATCCTTAGTTCAAATTTATTTCCCATGAGGCAGTGCCTCCACTTCTTTAAGGCATGTACTATGGCTGCCAACTCCAAATCATGAGTGGCATAGAGTCTTTCATGCTCTTTCAAAATTCTGGATTCAAAACATACTACCAAACCATTCTGACTGAGGGCTCCACCAAGTCCCTCTTTGCATGCATCTATGCAAATCATGAAGTCCTCATTAGGATCCGCAATTCTCAGAATCGGAACACTGGTTAACAAGTTCTTCAATTGTTGGAAGCTCTTTTCACATTCTGCTGTCCATTGAAACTTCACCCCTTTCCTTTGCAAAGAAGTGATTGGGTGAGCAATCCTTGAAAGCCCTGCAATGAATCTTCTATAGTAGCCAACTAGACCCATGAAGGATCTGACTTCTGTCGCATTCTTGGGTGATGGCCATCCTCTAATGGCCTCAATATTTTCAGGATCCACTGCTATCCCTTCTTTGGATATAATATGCCCCAAATAATGAATTTGGTTTTGATAAAATGAGCACTTTCTTAATTTGGCATACAATTGGTGTTCTCTTAACACTTGCAACACCATCCTCAAGTGACGCTCATGCTCTTCTTCTATTTTGGAATATACAAGGATGTCATCCAAAAAGACAATGACAAACTTGTCTAAGTACTCTCAGAAAACACCATTCATCAAACACATGAAAACAACAGGTGCATTTGATAACCCAAATGGCACCACTGTAAACTCATAGTGACCATACCTTGTTCTGAAGGCATTCTTGTTGATGGCTTCATCTTTAATCCTTACCTGATGGTATCCTGACCTAAGATCAATATTTGAAAATATCCTTGCATCCTTCAAGTGATCGAAGAGATCATCAATCCTTGGCAAAGGATACTTGTTCTTCAGAGTTACTTTATTTAGCTGCCTTGAATCAATACACAATCTCAAGGTCCCATATTTCTTCTTCACAAATAACACTGGGGCACCCCAAGGTGACACACTTGGGTGTATGTACCCCTTCTTCAATAGCTCTTCAAGCTGTATTTGCAACTCCTTCAGCTCTAGAGTACTCATTCTGTAGGGAGTCTTTAACACTAGAGCTGCTCCAGGCATCAAATTTATAGAGAAAACAATATCTCTCTTTGGGGGTAGTCCTAGTATCTCTTTAAACACACCCTCAAACTTTTTTAGGAATGCTTGATCTTCTAGATTTGGCACCCTATCCTTAGGTGTTTCCTCCATATGAGTTGCAAACACTTGGCAACCCTTCCTATAACACTTATTCAACTGCATTGCTAAAATTTCTCAGACAGTGACTACCCTAGGAATTCCCTGGACTGCTCTTGAGTTTCCTTCTTCATCTAGGCAAGTGAATGCCTTGTTATGAAAATCTAAGATGGCATGGTGTTGGTCCAAGAAATCCATACTAATTAGACGGTGATATGAACCTAAAGGCAAGATGTTCATATCTACCTTGGTATTCATCCCATTCATGCCCAATGGACATGACTTAACCAACTCAACAACCTTTCCCTTGGCTCATGTAGCCAGCTGCACCAACCAAGATTTCTCATGCTTGCATCTTGGCAATTGCAATATTTTCACTATCGTAGGATCTATATAGCTATGACTAGCCCCTGGATTAATTAAAATAGTAAAGGCATGGTTATTGATCATACCTTCTACTTCAATCATGTGTGATTGAAACTTTGCTTGCTTGTTGCCCAGGGATGCATAGATCCTTGGCACACTTATGGCCATGTCCTCCACTCTTTCTGCTTGTTGGACATTGTGGACAACTCTCACTTTGTCAGCTTTGTGAGGACAATCCCTATACTTGTGATCTCGTTTATAACCCCAACATTGCATCGGTGGCTGCCTTGGCCTTTGCCCACCTGCCTCAACCATATTGGGCTCTCTAAAGGCCGGTTGTCCCCGATGATTATTTATGAAGAATGGAGGCTTGCTCCCCTTCTTCCTCAGATCTCTGTTAAACTTCTTCTTGTCCTCCCAAGCCTTCTGGAAGGTAGGATTTCCTTTTTGTTGATCATACAAGCACTTATCTCTTCTTATGGTCTCTTCCAAAGTTTTAGGATCATCATATTGAATCTTGTCACCGATAAAGGATGGTAGTCCACTCAGATACCTCTGAATCTTAACTGTCTCATCTTGGATGAAGGATACATACTTCAACAGTTCCAGGAATCTCCTTTCATACTCATCAATGGTCATGCTGCCCAGCTTGAGTTCAAATAACTCTTTCATCTTTTTGTCGTAATATCTCTCGGTCAAGTATTTCTTCTCAAAATACTTCTTGAATTCTTCCCACGTCACATTTTTCTCCTTAATGTGTTGCACCTGCACAAGCTGGTCCCACCACATGGATGCTTTTTGTTTCAGTTGGTAGATTGCAATTCTTCCTTCTGCATGAGAGGAATAATTATGCAGTTGGAAATATATCCTCATGCCCACCAACCATGTCTCGACATCTTCATCCTTCTTCTGTTCTCCTTCAAAAGTAGGAGGTTTGATCTTGTTCATTTCTCCCTTCAATTCATCCACCCCAGACCTCCTATGCTTTTTGGCAGGGGATGGACCTGAGCTGCTATGTGACCTCCTATTGGAATGCCTTTGAGAGTGGTGGCGGTGCCTGCTGGCACTTCTTGATCTTCTTTTCTCATCAAGGGACCTTATGGAGCCACTTTCCTTGTCTAACTTCTTCTCAATTATGTACAAGATTTTCATTAACTTCATGTTGAAGTCTTCCTACTGCTCTTTGGCCTTCATAAGCCTTTCATTATCATCTTTGTGGTTCTGGACATCTACCTACAATTTTCTGATGGTCTCCACCAGATTGATGTCTTCATCCTTTCCTTCTTCATGTTCATTGAAATGTGTTCCCTCAATTCCCAAATGGACATTCATTCCTCTAACCTCAGCTTCCCGACTGTAAGCCTCTTGTGCATCCTCCATATCTCAGCACTCCATGAAGATTTTGTTCTATTTTGGCAGCATAAAACTCTGCAAAAGTGTGCAACCAACATAACTCTTGCCAGGCTAATTGTCTGAACAAAACCATGCAAACATGTCCAATTCTGGTTGACTATTTGAGCAATGGCGCTTCCTAGAAGGTGATCTATGTTCAACTGTTCTTAATTAGAAAAGACGAATTGGCTCTTGGTTCTGTGGTAGATCTTCTCTTCAGCTTTACAACCTTTTCCTTACTTCTTTGGATGCAGGTTTGTTTAATTAGGCACCTCACATGTTCCTTCTCTAAGCCTTTTTCATGTTCTTAAAACAAAAATTTGTGTGCTAGCCCCTTTTCTTCGGTTCCCAAATTCATGTGACCACAGGTTGTGACCAAGCACTGAGCTGATAGGCGCTTATCCATAACTTCGGTGCTTCAGAACTTCTGGCTTCGGAGAATTTCACACCTTCTTCTCTCATTTCTTCCGAACGTCGAACTCCCGAACCTTTTTAACTTTTCGAGGCCCACATAATACTATTGTCATCATATAAACATGGCCCCTACGTGTCGTACTGCTAAATGGTCTAATCAAGGTTGAAAAAAATACAAATCTGATTGATATGTGGCATGCATCTTGCATGCCCACATCATATTAGGTGACGTTGGTAGGCCACGTCACTTCAGGACTTTGGGCTTTGGGATATTTCACCTTAGCTCACTCTGTTTCTCCCGAATGTCGAACTCCCAAACTGCTTAACCTTCGGGGCCCACGAAGTACAACTGTCACCAATCAAAGTGGCGACGTGTGGCCCCTCCGTCGAGTGACACATGTTAGGTTCCAATCGGTTCTAAGGGAATGTCAAAAGTACTAAAATGTGTGATACACGACAGACCTAGGTAGGTCCACGTCACCCTAGGTGACATAATCTTTCTATGTCATCCTCAACGCTTCGTGACTTCATGGATTTCCTGCCTTCGGTATTTTCTCCAAGCTATCGAACCACCGAATAAGATGATTTTTCAACACACGTCTCCTTTAATGAACAGTCCAGATTAATTCCAGACTTCAGGACTTCAGGATATTTCACTCTAGCAAACTTCATTTCTCTCGAATGATGAATTTCTGAATCGCTTAATCTTTCTGAGTTCCACGTAGTACACCTGTCCTCATATAAGATGGTGACTTGTGGCCCCACATGTCGAACTTCTATTGGTTCAACAAGGTCATCCAGGTAGCATTTTGACTAACATGTGGCAAGACTAGGGAAGTCTACGTCACTATGGGTAACGTTATCATGCCACATCACTTCAAAACTTCAGGCCTCGGGATATTTCACCTTAGCTCACTTTGTTTCTCCTGAACATCGAACTCCCGAACTAGCTGATCTACTTGGGGAAAATCCACGGCCCTCCTTTTCCTGGATGATTTACAGATGAAAAGTACTTCGGCCCTTTTTGCTTAACAACACATCATTTTTGTCGAAGACATGAAGTCCAAAGGACTTGGAGGTTAATTTTCATGCACCTTCTCCAAATCTGAGGGTTGGGAAAGGTCCACCTTTCCCCGTGCAGATCCTACGACCCAAATTTCCTCTTATGGTTATCAACCATGATTACTGTGGTTTTCTTCCCTATTGAATTTATTGGACCGTTATACCTCCCGAGCTTTGAAACACAACCAATGTGTTCCCTCAACGCCTTCCTGGCATCCTGAATGCTCTGAGAATGAATTTTGTTCATTTTGACAATAGTTCACTCTGAAGCCTTTGCTTCAATAACCACTTATTTGGCCCATCCAGGCTTAGTATTGAAACCATGGGCTATGATACCAGATTGTAATGTTCCCCGACCACCCACAGGTCAGACTACATTACCTCAGACACACACGGTCTCAAGCTCTGTTATAGGTAATTAAAATTGTCCATGCCTAGACATAGACCTACTGGGCTATGGCAGACACAGCTCTTTGCAGAATAAATCACATATAAACTTAACAAAAATAAACAGAGATAACATGAAAGCATACATGCAGTGAAACACGTGATATTATTATAAGAATCACAAACATGGACTAAATACATCATTTAACCATTAAGCACAAAAATGATAGTTATCTCTTAATTGTAGTGCACTAACTGCGTGAAGACCTTCCATGAACCTCCCAGCCTTAGACCACGCTACTCATCACTCTTAGCAGTGGGTCACCCCTGAGCTAGGACTAAACTCCACTGGGCAAGGGATTCATAGGCTAAGCAAGGACAACATGAAGTTGCACCAGTCTACAAGAAGGATTTCCTCCAAGGAGCCACTTATGCCCACCGCTCACAAACTCTCATTCCCCACATGTCTTTCCCACCCCAAGAGTATACACCTTCAATGTCACACAATCCATTAGCTGCTCCACCTCCCTTCTAGGGCTTCAACAAAGGGTTGGACAAGAATTCTCAGAGCTTTGTAGTTGCTACTCGACTCCCTCCAGAAGAACTCACTTCCTCAACAAACTCTCTCACCTGGAGAGAGATTCTCATAGGCCTGATAACCTGCTTCTTCAATCCACAGGCTTGACAACCTGCTTCTTCAATCCATGGGCCTGACAACCTGCTTCTTCAATCCAACTCCTCAACGCACGGGAAAGGGTGATGGAAACAATAGAAACCGGATGTGGGTAATGGTAATGGGAGAACGAAACACAGGTAGCCTGCAGGGTACATGTTCAACAAAGATATCAGTTCGACTTGTTGCAGAGGTTCGGGATAGTCGAGGCTTCAATAATGGCATTCTAGGTTTTTACTTCTTGCCTGCTAGCTGCGTGCGTGAGTGGGAGGAATGGCCAAAAGATCCCCCAAACAGTCAAAATCCCCACATAAATTTGTATGTGCTTGAGATGACACATGGCGCTCATGAAGCGCGTTGTTGGGTATGTGTTATATTCTTTGCATGTGTATGTGTGTGGGCGCGTCAGATTCGACAACTACGTCTGACGATCCCTATTTTTAACGGATTTTGCTATTTTTAGCAGTTTTCTAAATTAATCCCAGATTAAGGGATTAGGGTTTTGGTATCTACGGAATACCTAAAAACATTGTATATATTGTATGGTGAATGGTGAAATTCAATATAATGAATATAAGAGAGGTTTTCTCCGGTTGAGGATTTCTGGTATAAATCTCTGTGTACTATGTGTATGAGCCATTGATTAAATTTTGTTTTGCTTAAGAATCCATATGCATTGGTTTACTTTACAAGTTTAAAACTTACATGTAGTATCAGAGCTCGTTTTTGGCTTCAGAGGGACGCCTTTGTTGTTGAGGATTTGGCTTGGTCTTGATAGATCAAGTTTATCTTGGGTCTGTGATAAACCTGGGTTTAGTGGGAGCTTTTGCAGTGGAGATTCGAGTGTAGAAAGAGAAATGGCGAGCTCTTCTAGAATCGAGATAGAGAAGTTCAACGGTAAAAAATTTGAGCTATGGAAGCTCAAGATGGAGGACCTTCTTGTAGACAAAGAACAATGGATCGTTGTGGATCCTGTTACACAACCTACTGGTACGCAGCCTACTAGCACACAGACGACTGGTACACAACCTACTAGTACAGAAACTACTAGCACACCACCTATTGGTATGTCAAAGGAAGATTGGGAGAAGTTGGATAAAAGAGCAAGGAGAACTATTCGACTCTACCTGGCAGATTCAGTGTTGTTGAATGTCTCGGGAGAATCTACAACCAAGGAACTATGGAATAAGTTAGGGAATTTGTATCAATCAAAGTCCCTGGTAAACAAGTTGTTTCTTCGAAAGAAGTTGTATCATCTTAGGATGGAAGATGGAGATTTTGTGACAGAACATCTAAATGCCTTTAATACTCTAGTAAGTCAACTTGTCTCTGTTAATATTACGATTGCAGAAGAAGATAAGTGTATTATTTTGTTATGTTCTTTGCCAAACTCTTAGGATAATCTGGTTGTAGCAATTGGTAGTACCACTCAATCTACATTGAAGTATGAGGATGTAGTGTCATCCTTGTTATCTGAAGAGATGAGGCGAAAAAGCATGGATAATCATAGCACAGATGCTTTATTTGTAAGAGGTTGTACCCAAGACAGGAATCCTGGTAAGCCTTCGAGGGGGAGATCTAAATCTACAGGTAGATCTAAGTCTCCAGGAAAATATTTGAGGAAATGCTGGAAGTGTGGTAAAACAGGGCATTATAAGAAAGATTGCAAGTTTGAGAAGGTTGAAAAACCAAAGGGATCTGATAGTACCTCTTCCACAGAGGCGAAAATCTCCACTGAAGAAGGAGGTGATGTTTACCTGGCATCTACAAGTACACATGCAGACCGTGATGTATGGTTGATCGACTCAGGTGTGTCATACCATATGACTCCTCACAGGGAGTGGTTCTCTGAATATGAAAAATATGATGGTG
>ML786830.1:241087-280102 GCA_009831015.1 Picea engelmannii | reverse complement strand
AGAACACTGTCAAAACAGTGAAGGTGTCGAGCATTCAAGTTAGACCCAAGCAAGAGAGTCCATGTGAATTCCAAGTCACCAGTTTAAAACACCATCTACCATACTGCCAATTACTAACACAACCAAATTTCCAGATCGTGGCAGAATACATTTCATTACAGTTTGACCACGCCATCAAATCAAATCTGAAAGAATTGATGCCAGATCACAAGAATAAAGACGAGCCACAATGGCAGCTATGGAAAGAAATTCGGCAGTTCTTTGAGATTATATCATCACCAATCCATTTGAAAAGGCAAGAACTTCTGCCAGGAATGTCCACCGATGGCCATTAGCATGCCATGATATCTCATACTATCAACTCAAATCAAGCTATTACCAGATTACATGGACTGGTTTTGTTGCCAAAAGAACCTCCGAATACGCAGGAGCCAAATAGCTTGGAGGTTACATTTTATACAGATTGGAGCATTTTCATTCTTCGGGCATTCCAGGACTGAAACTTGATATAAATAGAATAGAGAGATCGATGATGATTTTGAGAACATCTGGTCCAAACAATGAAGACATGCCTGGAGTTTCACGAGAAGTACTGCAGGGTAATGCAGAGGAAGAACAAGTTGAACTTGTTAGACGCTCTGAAGAAGTTCTAGATCCAAAATCAGAAGTAAAATCATCTACACGAGCTCTCAAAAGGGCACTTCGGTGGCACTAATATGCGTTGATTCAGATGCATTTAAGATGGTTTACAAGGGCGTTGTTTACCAGAGTTTAACACTCTTATAGTTTCCATTTTTAAACCAAAACCGGTGGCAATATTCAAGGTTTTGTATGACCAGGGTATCAATAGATATAGTGGTTCATATAAAGTGCCAGCATGAAGAACATTTAGAAAGTGATGAACTGGAAATATGCAGAGTAAATCTTTGAGAAGGAAATCAATCCATGAATAGAATGTGTTGGACCAAATTGATGGCTTTTGTCCCTCTAATTTTCACATGCCCTTTCTTTATTCAAAGGTCGAAACCTGTCCCCAAGACTTCAACTAGAGTCCAATAATAGTAGGCTTGGTGCAGTCTTCATTTTTATATGGTTACTTCCTTACTCGTGCTGTTGGAGGTTGTTGGAGGTATATAGGTAGATAAAGTTGGTATTCAATTGCCACTATTCTTACACCAATAGCTGCAAGAGTTGCATGATGATAAATCTGAAGGTTTTGGGCTGCAAAAAAGAAGAAGTGAATCGTTTGTTTTGAAGGAAAAGTTTCAAAATTCATGATTTGTTGTGATGGATGTAAGCGATCATTTCATGGTGATTGTATTGGGGTGGCAAGACAATTAATACAGTCAAGAGCAAAGATTTTGCAACGAGCTGCTCCACGCTAGGAAAGTGTTGAAGGAGTTGTTTTTGTAGCGAGTTTCACCTAGTCGTTGCGAAACCGCAGAGTCAGTCTATGTCAAAGCCTATTCAATTGCCAGCTAAGATGAATGTGTCAAGTCATCATGAGGATTCGAAGGACCAACTATTTTTCCACTGAACTCATGTAGTTCTGATGTGATTTGCTTGTGTCAATTAGGCCAGAAACAAATCCCTAAAAATCAGGAGTTGGTTAATATTTATGTTGTAACTCCTTGCTATTATTAGAAAATTGAAGACATCGAACCCTAGAAATTAGGAGCTGAAGTAAAATTTGGTCTTATCTTTGTAACTACTTGTTATTTTTGGAAAATCTACATGTCATCGAATTCCTAAGACTAAGGGATAATGATAGGCTATATATTGTAAATTGTTCAGGGATAGAAGGGTTCGGTCTTGAGACCCGAGAGAGAGCTTGAGTATGCATAAATCTGTGTGTGTTCATTTGTTAGCCTAAGGGAATCTTATGATGTAATCATCTCTACCATTAAAGATTCTTTAAATTTGTGTTGTCGGCGTATGAACTGCTCTATGTTTTTTTTTGTTCTTTTTATATATTCTTGCTTGAATAAATTGCAGACTTTGAGGATCAGTGCATGCCTTTGATTAATAGAATCTTGATCAACAGAGGATCTGTTGTGACTTGCCTGTTAGTCTCTGTTTTTCTTTGAGTACCTTTCATTCACTTTTGCAAAGAGGATCTATGTTTGGTGAATGTTCTGCTTTATGTTTTTCTTCTCCTTTCTTCCATTTGCCATCACATATATTGTTGTCTGATAACTCAACTTAATTGTCTTTGATCTACATAATGGTTATGACTCTATGCCCAATGGTGAAATATCATTGATCTATAACTAATTCGTTGCCCTCTCCTTTCTTGTAGAGTCTTGTTGATCCACTCAAACATAACATTTATTTAATTATTCATATTCTGATGGGTACTGGGCTTATCCTTATAGCAGTCTAAGGGTAACTTCGAGTGCTAACATTTTCGACTCTACATTGATTACCGGGCCCTAAATAAAATCATAGTCGGGAACTGGTATCCAATTCCCCGAATTGACGATCTCCTTGACCAGCTCAAGGGAGCCAAATACTTCAGTAAGATTGATTTGAAGTTTGACTACCACCAGGTCCCAATAGAGGAAACTGATGTATGGAAGATTGCCTTCAAGTCCAAAGAAGGTCTTTTCGAATGGTTGGTCATGCCCCATCAACTTTCATGAGGGTGATGGATGATATCTTGTGACCTTTCACTAATTCTTTTGTGGTAGTGTATTTGGATGACATCCTCATATTCAACAGGTTTTGCACACTCTGTGACAACACAAGTTGTTTGCAAATTTGGAAAAATTCTCCTTCGGCATGAACATGGTCCAACACCTAGGATAAATTATTGATGGGCATGGGGTGCATGTTGATCTAGCCAAGATCCAGGTCATCTGTGACTGGCCAGCCGCGACCACACTCACTGAGCTTCAAAGCTTCTTAGTCCTTGCCAATTTCTATCGCATATTTGTGTTGGGATTCTCCGACAATGCATGGGCCCTTAGCCAAGTGACCACGGGTGGTGACAAGGAAAAATTCATGTGGGTCTAGTCGCAAAAAAAAACGTTCAATGATTTGAAGCAACGCTTATGCTCAACCTTGATGCTCTCATTACCTGACCTGCAACAACCTTTTGAGATTGAGACAAATGCTTTAGACTATGTTGTGGGCACAGTTCTCACTCAACATGGACATCACATGGCCTATCTTAGTGAGACACTATGAGATACCGTCCGTAAGTACTCCACTTACGACAAAGAAATGTACTCCATTGTACAAGCTTGCCGCCAATGGAGGTATTACATTCTCAGGAAGGAGACAATCATCCACACTAATCATAAGCCTATACAGTTCATGTAGACACAAGGAAAATTGCAGAATGACCGCCATCAGAAGTGGTCCATATTCTTGCAGCAGTTCCATCTCAACATCAATTATAAGACACGGAGTACCAACCATGTTGTTGACTGCCTTAGTCGACCTCTAGTTGCAGCACTAACCACAGTGCTACATTCCTGCGGACATGAGACCTCTGGATGGCCCCAACTTTATGAGAAAGATATTGACTTGGCCACTACCTACCATATGTTGGGCACAAACACAACTGTCGCTTATTTCCATCTTCATGATAGGTTGTTGTGCCATCTGGGCCATATCTACATCCCATCAAGCGAGCGAGCGAAGCTGATTTAGGGAGCTCACTACATTCGAGTGGCATGACACTTCGACATAGAAACGATAATGGAAGTGTTGCAACAACATTTCTGTTGGTTGAAACTTTGACAAGATGTCAGCAAGCATATCAGGTCTTGCACGACTTGCGTCATTGCCAAACTGACCATTAGGAAACAAGGCATGTACACCCCTCTGCCTACTCCTGACATGCCCTGGGAATCCATCTTGATGGACTACATGTCAGGGCTTCCTTCAACTAAGAAGGGAAATGATTGTGTTTTCGTGGTTGTTGATTGATTTTCCAAGATGAGATTATGGCTGCCTATAAGAAGAGCATCACAACGGAGACCACTGCCAAGCTCTTTTTCAAATGAGTGTGGGTACATTTTGGAATACCACAGACCATCCTCTCAAATCGGGAGAGTTGGTTTCTCAGCACATTATGGTCGAGCCTCTGGTCATGGCTGGACACCAAGCTCACCAAATCCATGGCCTTCCATCCCCAAACATATGGCCAAACCGAGGTCGTCAACATGATGATCATGCATATCTTATGCATGTACACTTCCATGAATCCACGTACATGGGATGAGAGTCTTCCCTATGTTCAAAAAATTTACAATAGAGCCATACATAGCTCAACCAACCACAACCCCTTTTAGGTGGGTTTGGGATTTCAATCATTGGGTCCCATGGATGTTGCACTACCCCGTCCGTCCACACAGGCAGAATCGTCCCATGCATAAACCAAAGATGACAAAGCCACCCAGTTCATTGAACGAATCCAGCACATCCGACAACAGGTTCATGATATTTTGTAGAAGTCTAATGCCAAGTACAAGTAGCGCCATGATATTACTTCTTGATGCTAAAAAGGCATGGAGGCCTCATTTTAATGTGCTCGGATGAATATGCGTAGCCGCCACACCTCTTCTTAGAGATTATCTACCACCATTTGAGCAAGATTGTTTCATTCTGCATTTTACAGTTTCAACATATTTCTTTATTGAATAGAAGTTAAGTTTCGATGTATCTCTGTTATTGTTCTTTGTATATATGTGTTAATGTTATAGATCTGTGTTTCATTTTGTTCCGCTAATAAATCCGGATCATAATACTACCTACTAAGTTCTACTTTGGACATAGAGATTGATAAGCTTTGAGTCATGGGTGATTCATCTATTGTCATTAATTGGATGAAAGGATGCCTCCAAGTTCAAAATAATTATCTCATTCATTAGCACGACAATTAAAGGCTATATCTCATCAATTTCTTTGGGTTACCTATACTCATATTTATAGAGAGTACACCAATATTGCATATCAACTCTCAAAGGAAGGACTTCAACTACTTGAGCTTTATGGTTCCTTGGAAGAAGTACACGATGGTCATATAGTGGGTTTACAATAGTTTTCATTAAATGATTTCTGAACTCCTTTTGAACTTGTTGTATGTCAATACATGGGACTGTTAAGTCTAATGTTTGTTTTTCAATTACTTGATAGATAATATACTTGATATTATGAAGGTTGTTGATCGTTCTAGATGTACTACTATAGTGAAATTTTCTAAAGAGATCTATCTTTGGATGATTCTTTCTAGCTTGTGCATAGAGCATCTAAGTATTGCATGTGTGTGTGTATATATATATATATATCCTAATGGTTAAGAACATGTGTTTCCTCCTTAGAGGCCACAGGTTCAAATTCAGAGGGGGGCAGGGTATGAACACCTTCATAGACTTTAGCACTCAAATCGTTGCATGGAGGGGGTCCCTTGTCCCCCCAAAAAAGGGGTCTCATACACCAATTGGTGTCTGGATTGGTGATGACCTTAAAAACAAATTATTATTATTATTATTATATAGGATTGCATTGCCTTCGTGGAAGTTGCCTCTTCAATTAGATGATGGTGCTCCTTGGCACCTTGCCACCAAGTGGGTTTGCATTTATGCTTTTGATTCTTCCTTCTAGAAGGTTTCTTAGAGCTTTGGAGTAAGTGCTAATGGTGTACTTTGGACAAGAAGATGTTAAGTGCCCATAATCAAATGGTAGTATACTTCTAAAGGCTATCTAATTGTACTCCAAAATTTGTTTCCAAAACATGTGTGCTACCTCTATCATGGTATATTCTATAAGTTTTAAACCTTTGCAAGTGAAGCAATGCATATAGATTCCTAAGCAAAATAGAATGTAAACAATGGCACACAAAAACATAGTACACAAATATTGACCTTGGAACCTTAACCGAGAAAATGAACCTAACATAGAGTTGTGCCTCTATATTCTCCTTGCACTAACTTAGTTGTTCACAAAAAATGTTTAGGTATTCCACATCATCCAAAACCCTAATCTGCTAACCTGGATTAGTTTACAAACATGATCCCTTAACCATGATTATATTACAATGGATTGAAAATCATTAGTCAAAAAAGACAAAATAGACCAAAAACGAACCATTTTTTTATTCCTCACAAGCTACTACCCCCTAAAACCCTCGATGGGGGGGAACTAATGGATCCCCCATGCCCCTCCTACCAATGTGATTATTGGATTATGTTTGGCGTGGTGAATGCCCTGTGCATGGGTGCACATTTTACCTACAAATAATATAACAAACCTTTGACATATTGAAGTGAATCAATTACTAGGTCCACTTCAACACACAATATAACATAGGTTGTGATATGTCTATTATGGGTTTTTAGGGAACATATATTAACTTCTCTAGAGCATTTTCAATTGAGGTCTTTGAGTCATGTCCTTATAAATGAAAAGGCAACTTGGTAAGCTAGACCCACATTGGAGACAAACTAACATGCTTGGAGAGGGATCAAAGAGAGGACACCAAGGTTTCATGCATGGGCCTACCCATGTTATAACCAAACCTCGCAATAAAGGATGTGCTCCCTATCCTTAACAAAATCAATCTTTGGTATTTAAAAAAAATATAAGAATATATATAAACTTCATCATAAATAAGGGATTTTAAACCCTGATAGATACATTTATGCAAATCTATATCTCAATGCTAAAGCTTGTTAAAATGAAAATTTAATAGATTGACTAAGTAAAATGTTACTTTTTCAAAGTTCATGGCTAAGAGAAAGGACAAGAGTAGAGTCTTCCTTATCAATGATAAAGCATCCCAAGGGGATTTAGGGTTCTACATCACTCGTGAAAGATAAACCCTCATATTGGTTGAGAAAACCCCTCTCTTGAATAAGAAGGGAAGGAGGAAATACTCATTTCGAGACAAAAAAAAAAGGCAACATTACTATGGATCCTAATAAGGACAAAAATGCTAGAACAATGGAGCCAAAGAGGGTGCAAATGATTGATATCTTCAAGGAACCATTGACAGTGCTTACCGTTAACAACAAACAACTCTTTTGGGGAAGAACATAGCCCCTGGGATAGGGTCTTACCAAGAAGAGAGAGTCCCTAATGTTGCCATAGAGGATGGAAATGCAATGGTAAATGGATGCTTACGACATAAATAATCTTCGACTCCAACCTCAAAATAATTTTGATATTACAAAACCTTCTAAGCACATAATTCAGAAGGTAGTTTGCTTGGATGTTGGTTATAGTCTCTCTATTAAGTGATAATTGGTTTAGTTACCAAGTTGAGTTTGCACTAATAAACCTTGACATGGTGCATACTTTGACTTTATAGTTAGAGGATGAGCTCATCTCGAGAGTCATTTGTTTTTTTTTTCTTTCTAAAGGTGGTAAAACCTATCATAACTCAATTGTCAACCAACAATGAGGACAACCATCACTAATTGTTATCTTCTAGAGTCCTTGATAAAAAATGGAATTCTATTTTTTTCTTCCTTCTTGATATAAAGACAATAAAATAATGCATTTTATAGGCTGTAAAAAAATAATGATGTAAAAATTAGGACAAATTTACACAACACATATAGTGAAAGCAATGGTCTAATTGCACAATGAATTGGCCCTATTCCAATTTCTCAAAATAACAGGAGGATAAATTGGCATTTTTTACCTGAAATTCAGTA
Organism: Picea engelmannii; assembly: GCA_009831015.1. Lineage (NCBI taxonomy): Eukaryota > Viridiplantae > Streptophyta > Pinopsida > Pinales > Pinaceae > Picea > Picea engelmannii. The sequence continues at coordinate 272,435 of ML786830.1, read as the reverse complement.
GGAATCATTATGGATCGATATAATTGTAGATATCATATGTTAACATTGCGTAACCTAGTTGCAATAAGGGTATTTGAGAGTGTTGAATCCATTTTTGCATTAAAAATAACAATTCATCAATCCAAAATTGTGATTTTAGCAAAGATTGCCTAATTGGATTCTAGTGATGGCAAATCGGAAAAACTAAAAAATATAGAATGTTTAGCCTTCTTCTATAGTGAAACAAGGAGATGGACATGTTCAAAACCCCCTTTGCTGGAGCAAATCCATGAGATTTGTAAAAGATGGAAATTTCTTTCCCATAAATAGTCAAGGCTATGAACCCATTAGAATTAAATACAAAAATATTACAGGTATAATTCTCTCCAAGAGATTTTCATGCATGCATCTCTTAGAGTGAAATAATCGGAGTTGGGCACAAATTTTGGATTATAAACTTATCACTTTCCATTTAAGGTTCTATTTTGAGCAAGAGCACAAGGAAACATCTTGCCCATATGTAAGGGTCTCTCTAATTAAAAGGTAGACAAATAGTAAACCCGCTTGGTTGCACTGGGATATTAATCACCATTAGGTGGTTCCAACTACAAAGCCAAAGACACCAAGCCTATAGCTTTTACAAATGACCTCAACCCACCCACTAATGGGTGAAACAAAAGCATGATTTAGAAAACTCAAGATGGGAAAGGTGTATTACTCTAGTTTTGACCCTTGGAATGTGTTGTATCAGAGTATGTAGAATTGTAAATGTGTGTTTATATTGACAAGAGTTGAGCCATGTGAGCTTGAATAAATTACCTTGTGTTGTAAATATGTTTTTATGGATTCCTAGTGTAGAGCTTAAGGCCAAGGATTGACTATAAAATGTATAGACATGTAGACGTTGCAAACATACTTCATTTTGAATGTGTGGTAGACTTACTACAATGTTCGAAACTATGTAAATGTTCAATGTTGGAATATGATATATAATGCTCCAAGATAAATGTGGAGAGCACAAGAGGGGCAATGAAAGTTGAGAAGAGAAAAGAGGGTCTATGGGAAAGTGTTAATTTATTGTCAAGTGTCAACCTAGGAACTCATATATTTTCCATCATATGCCTTAAATGAAGCTCATCCACCTCCTTTAATTTAGAAATCCAATTATGAATACATATGGAGGTTGGTGAGGAAGTTTACCTTACGTACTTATGCAAGCATGGGCAACGATATAGCCATCCTTATGCCAATTGTGTGTTCAAGGCATCCAACGGGAATGCATCAAAATCAATTGTTGACTATGGTGTGTGCATGTTTGATGCTCTGAATGTGTTATTGAATTAAGGTTGGGACAATAATACAATCAATTTGGAAAAGTGTGAAGAGTCCTTCTTCTCCTACCTAATGGGAAATCATTCTCTCATTGGTCATTGCCATTTTTCATTTTCACAATTATCATGTGCATTCTCTCTTCAAGAGTTTCCATACTACATTCTTCATAGTTACCCATGATCTAAATCTGAAAATGACCAAAATTAGCACTATGAAGACTGAATTGTAAACATTGGATGAGAGATAAATAGGTTTTCAATGAGCATAAAAGCTGGGCAAGTTAGGAATCTTTCACCCACTAGTTATTGTTGCTCAATGGTTAATTAAGATCCCAAGTTTTACTCTTGCAAATTATCCCCAAAAGGCAAGATATATATTGAACTCTTTCTTCTTGCATTGAAGAGCGTTGGAGGCAAAGGAGATTCCTTAAGTATTGTTGAGTAGAGAAAATATGGATCTTCCTATGTAGGGTAGTGGAAGAGAGTGTCATGGTTGTTTGATGGCTAGATGAGTTTCTTAGAGTGCTCTATAGTTATCAAATCAACTAAGTAATGAGAGTAATTGAGTTGGGTTGAGTGAGTTGTGAGCATGTAGCATGGTTCCTTTACTTCAGTAGCCTCATATCCCGACTCAGGGGTGGCATCTACACTGTATGCCTATGGTTGAGTGGAAAATTGTTCACACACAACATGTTTCTTTGACCATACTATGTTAAAGGTAAGTACTTTATATCTATTTACAAATATACAATTAAATTATATTTTATGTTATGGAAACATACATGTTATGCATGTTGTATGTGAAGTGCACTTAATCTTGAATACGAGCATGGATATGGTTAATTTCAATTAGTATATCTTTTAATATTCTGATATATTTTATTATTTGAACCCATGCATGCATTCGAACCCCTCTATGCCTCTATGGAAAACCATCTATGTTATGTTATGGTGAATTGGCTCTTAAGAGCCCAAAATATTGGAAGTTTTGATTAGTGGTTACCCATTCTAGGCTTGAGAGTGCCTGGAAGGGGACACTACAAAAGAAAACCAAAACCCATTGATCAAGCTAGATGATACAAAGTAATCAACACAATATGAGATTCTACCATTTTCTAGTCAATTTATTAGTTGGATAGATAACCATAAGAAAAAACGAAAAAAAAGGGTATCCCATCAACATGCATGATCCTCCAACAAGAGAGTTTTTTTGTTTTCATGATAACAATTAGGAATTTATATTAAAAAAAATAAGGTTGCAGTTGAACCGAACAACATTTAGACACAAACACAATATTTGATGGTGATGCAGGAGCATCACTCCACCTCAGCAACGGGCCAACATTCCAGCACATCATCACGCATTTCAGAGAAGGAGAGGCATTGACCCTCCCATTTTTAAATTTGAAATCTGATCCTATAGGGATTTGTGTTGTAAGGCTGATAAATGCCAAGCCATACCTTTTTACAGGTAGTGGACAAAGTTGCCTTAAATGGTTGACTGTAAGAAGGTCTTGGTCTGAGTGAGATCTGAACTTTTTATTTATGTAATGAAGCTGTAGGAGTATCATGTCTTAACTGAGACAATAATGACACTAAGGCAGTGGAGAGGATAAGCTTGTAGAGCCCTTGTTTTGTAGAGAGAGAGAGAGAGAGAGAGAGAGAGAGAGAGAGAGAGAGAGAGAGAGAGAGAGAGAGAGAGATATCTTGGCCGAGAGGAAGGTCTTAGAAGCATAACCCAGGATAGAGTTAGGTTAGGAGAACTTGAGAGAGCTGGGACTCTGTTGCAGTCTAGTTTTTATGTAAACATCTGTATAGACACACATAGATAATAGAAAAGTAGTTTTTCCTGTACATGGTGTGTTTATGTATTTGTGTTCATTGTTATGCTTTCATGTATTGTTCATGTTTTGAATGTATGAACTGATGAAGTATTGTACAAGTTTCAATTGTTTCTCGTCTTTGAGTTTCGAGTGCAAGGAGTGCACATTGTCCATAAGGAGTGCGTTGATAGAGGTGAGTTAACCTTAGAGAAGCTCAGGAGAGATATCATTGAACCTTCATTAGCAAAAGTGCAAGGAGTGCACAGGAAGAACTCTGTGTTGAGTTCATAGAGAATCAGAGTTATTGAGAACTCTGTAGAGCTCTTCCAGGTGGGCATCGAGTGGGTGCAAGTGTGCATGGAGGAACTCTTGTCGAGTTCAGGGAGAAGAGCATTAGAGGAGGATACTCACAGAGTTGTTGAACGCTCTGCAGAAAAGCTCTGGAAGGTGTGCATTGAGCGAGGAGTTTCTAGGAGGGCACAAGAGCCCTTTGGAAGGAAGCAGAAGGGCCGAGATCCTTAAGAGACCGAGTAAATCGAAAAGCTCAGAAAAATAATGCATTCAAGAGCGGAAGCGAGATCCAAATAGTCGGGTCCATAGGAGAAAGTTCAAAGGACGAAACCTTTGAACAGTGACAAAATATTCCAAGTCAGTAGAAGTCAAAAGACCAGGAGGAGGAGCGACAACAACCGTCAGATCGGTTGTGGGAAGGAGCCTGGACCGTCAGATCTAAGTCCAATGAACCAAGGAGAGCGCAGAGGAGAAATAACAGATCCTAACCATCGGATCTGAGTGCAGAGGATCGACAGTCATCCGATCTAAGGTAAAGTGCACGAACAACAACTCTTATGGGTGCATAGGAGAGTGGACTAGTCAAAGTCCCGAAGTCCCGAAGTGAGTAGGGACCGTCCATCGTCTAGGGTGACAGGTGGCAGAAGGACGGAGTTTCGGGTGAAAGTACTCCAGGAGGAACGAGTGTGGAGGAGTTGAAACTCCTGAAGCCTGAATAGTCGAAGAGCCAAGAGCTGTCGATCTGCAAGGGGACACTTTTAAACAAATCGCGAGCTCTAGGTAAATTGTAGCGGAGTTTTGGTTGAGAACTGAGATTGCTGAAGCCCGAAGAGCCGAAGCGCCAGAGAGCCAAAGAGCCGAAGACCAAAAGACTCGAAGTGAATCCGGGTCGTCCGATCTAGAGGAGACGTGGCGTAAATCTGTGAACTTTGGGTAAAGCCCCAAAGTAATTCATAGTTTTTAGATCAGGGGAGACGCGAAGGGATCGCAACCGTTGATCCAGAGTGGACACACATCAGTGGATTAGCAACTCCAGAAATTTGACGTACGAAGGAAGGTGAGCTTTGAAATTTGAGATTTCCAAAGCTCGAAAATCCGAAGTAACGACAACTGTTGATGTGAGGGTGGACACGCGACGCCAGATCCAGAACTCTGGAAGAAAGGCGGAGGGGGAGAAGTTCGAAGTCCCAGAGAAGATATCGATTGTTGATTGAAGAGGGAGCTAAAGGACCATTGATCTGGTCGAAGGGGAAAAATTCCCGAAGCGGGAGCACAGTTGTCGATTGGAGAGACATGTGTTAGTAGATCTTCCATTCCAGAAGATATCTAGTCATAAGAAGTGAGGGTTGAGGATTGAGATTCCTGAAGGTCAGATTCGCGGAGGGGATCCTGGCTGTAGATTCAGGGAGACAGGTGGCAACAGATCTTCCACTCCGGAAGATTTCCATATGGAGGAAGCTAAAGTTTGAGAGTCAAAACTCCCGAAGGCTGAAAAGCCAGAATCAACCACAATCATTGATTTGGAAGGGAGCTATGTGTTGACAGATCGTGGAGATCTAGGATCGTGCGTGGAAGGTGTAAGAAAAAGGAAGGAAAGGAGATTCGATAGCAGTCGTTGATCACGGATCATCGCCAAAAGCGAGAGATCGACGAACGGGAAGGATTTTGGGGCCAGGACATGCTCAGACGTTAATTCTCCTTGAGCAGGTTGCAATTTCAAACACGATTTTAACAAAGGGATACGTGGTAGCTGGATGTGAATTGTGGAGCGAAAAGCGGGTTGGTCTAAAATCACTCTTTCCCGTGCCCACAATCGTGCATTTGTGCAAGGACACATACCGAGGCCATATGAAGAAGGGGCTAATCGCAGAAGGAGCTAGCGCCTGAACCTTAGTGTTTTGGAAGCGTGCAGGAATAACTCGCGGGTCTGACAAAACCTATACACAGAAGGAAAAGGGGCCTGTGTATAATTGATTTGGGTTCAATCAGGAGCTTGAAGAGTCAATTTGACTCAGAAATTAGAAAGATCATAGATCAGGAGGTCGCAGAACCCTAGGAGGGGAGGGGGTCTGCATCAGGTGGTATCAAAGCCTAATTTTGTTTGTAGATAGCATACAAGGGAGACAAAGGACAAAGCCGAATTTTGTCTGCAAATGTAGGCAAAGGAGAGACGGTGAAGGGATATACTCTGACACTAGGTGGTATTAGAGCTGATTTTCGTCTGTAGATTTTAGGCGAAAGAGAAAGAGGAGAAGGCCGAATTTTGTTTGCATATAGCAGACAAGAGGGAGGCAATAAAAGGAGATAATCCGATAACATCAAGTGGTATCAGAAGTTAAAGTTTTCCTGTAGACAACATGTGAAGGAAGCAGGGTACTAATGCTCTGTGAGAAGGTTGTTGCATGTGCACAACAACAAAAATTTAAACATTCAGGTGAGATGTAAAAGAAGATGGAGATGCTCTCGAATGTAGAGTGATCCATAGGCTTTCCAGGAGAGCAGGTAGAAGTTGGAAATGGCTACTGAAGGCCATGAGCGTGGTCGAAGAGAAGGCCACAAGCATAAATGCAATCCAAAGATGGATCTGGAGCTCAATGAGATAAGAGCAAGGATGGAACAACTAACATTGAAGATGCAACAAGAGGCAAAGGTACACAGGAGGTACAAATGTCCTCTGAACATGAAGGCAAAATGGTTTGTTCAAAAGTTGTTGGCTAGAAAGCAACAACAAGAGTTGAGAACGTGGCTGAGGGAATTAGAAAATCTCAGTGACATAGAGGAGGAACTGATTCACATCTGTGAACCATAAATTGGGAGACACATCAGTGATGAGGAGGAGGTGAGATCAGTCAAAGATTTCATAAACTGCCAGGTGGGCAGAAATGGACTTTCAAGTTTCCAAGTGGGCAATGGAAAGAGATCACTCGAAGGTCTCATATACTGTTAGGGGAGCAGTGCTAAAAGTTCAGATTGCCAGGTGGGCAATGAGATGGGATCAATTGATCTCATAGACTTCCAGGTGGGTAGAAGAGAAGTCCCAACTTGCCAGGTGGGCAAGGAGAAAGAAATGAGATTGTTGGAAAGTCTCAAAAGCTTAGAAGTGGGTTAAAGTCAACAAGGAGTGCTGATAGGTGAAGATTCATGTGGGTTTGCAGACCATGTGAATGAAGATGATGAGAATTTAAATACTTTCACCATCAAAGAGGAGGATCGGAGGAACATTCTGATTATTGGAGGGGTCAAGACATTCCTACCAAACAACCAAGTAGAGACCAATGCACATGATGAAAGTACAACAGAAGAGGAAGATAGCCAACAGAAACTGTCAAAGAGGAAGAAATGGAGTAGACACGGATGTCTATCCCAATAGAAGGAGAAGAGTAATCATTAGAATTGCTCAAAATTTTCAGCCAGGAGGCTGAACAAAAGATGACTGTAGCACTGGAGTTTGTAGCGGAGGAGGAAACAAACAATATGGATTTTGCTGAGTTGTATGAGGAATTGGAACCCCTAGAGAGAAGGGTAATGGTGCAAAGCTTGCACATCCGATAGGTCAAGTTGGAAGTAGATGGAGGAGCATACTAGCCAGAGGAACGGTTGGAGAGAGTTGGAGATATGCCAACACAAGATGAGTTGATAGAAGCTAATCTGTTAGAGGAGAAAACTAAGCAACAACTTGGTGATGAGACTGCATAAATGGAGTCTGTAGAAGGGTGAAAAATTAATACCACAAGAGGAGATGAAGACAGCATGGAGGATCATGATGATCTACCCTTTGAGGAGGAAGTGCAATAGAGAAGACTGCATAAGAAGACCCAACCATTGGAGAAGCTGGACAGGGTGATAGAGGAGATCCAGAAGCTGATGTTGAGGTCAACAAAAGCAGTCAGCAAAGGGGAGCTGAACAGAAGAGAGCCTGCCATAGCAGCATGGAAGAAAAAGAAGAAGAAGCAACAACAACAACAGTAGCAACATCATAGCTGGAGAGGAGCAAGATGACAGAGGGAAAGTTTGGGATCCAGGAGGATTTCAACACTGGAGAAGAAGAGCTCATGAGCAAGAGCTCATGATTTTCCTAGCAGTGGAGTATGATGCAGGAGCATCGCTCCACCTCAACAATGCGCCAACATTCTAGCACATCAACGTACATTTCAGAGAAGGAGTGGCATTGACCCTCCCATTTTTAAATTTGAAATCTGATCCTATAGGGATTTGTGTTGTAAGGCTGATAAATGCCAAGACATACCTTTGTACAGGTAGTGGACAGAGTCGCCTTAAATGGTTGATTGTAAGTAGGTCTTGGTCTAAGTCAGATCTGGAATTTTCATTTATGTAATGAAGCCATAGGAGTATGGTTTCTTAACTGAGACAATAATGACACTAAGGAAGTGGAGAGGATAAGCTCGTAGAGCCATCGTTTTGTACAAAGAGAGAGAGAGGTCTTAGAAGTAGAACTCATGATAGAGTTAGGTTAGGAGAACTTGAGAGAACTGGGACTTTGTTGCAGTCCAGTTTTTATGTAAACATCTGTATAGACACACAGAGATAATAGAAAATCAATCTTTCCTGTTGTTATAACCCTAAATTGCACCACACATACTTACCTGGCATCAGGCCAACTCATATCCTTTCTTTGCCAAAAACACTGCTGAACAACTCCTTGAAAATCCTCTTGTGTAAAGGCCCACGCGCCCTAACCCATTACTGCACGCGTGTACACGCTGGCTGACCCAAAACAACCCGCGTGGAACGACAAAAGCATGAAAAAAGGGAAGTTGCCAACATAACAAAAAGCTATGGGTGAGTTAACTGAAACTCCCGGCTATGCATGGCCGAGGGTTCATCCAAATACCTAGCTCCTTCTAGCCTATAAAAGAAGGGGTAGGGGTACCATTTGGAGGAGGAAAAATATAGCAAAGAAACTCTGCCCATTTACGTATTCCCATTGTCCCAACCCTTTTAGCCTTTCCTAATGTCAAATGGGATTTAAAGCAAAGTAGTTGAGGGACAGAAGAAGAGGAGCTCAGGATCAGGTTCAAGGAGCGGTGGCCAGTCTCAACTTTTGCAAGCTGACTCATTTTAAGTAATAAAGAGAAGGCTTTTCCCGTCCCAATTCATGAACATTTTATGGTTTGATTAGTTTATGTTTGATTTCTAACATGTTAGTATATAAGTAGTATGCATGCATAGTTGTTGCTCGTCTTGAATGCAGGTCATCTTTGGAAGGAGTATTGCGAACAAATAATCAAGCACAACGGAGGATCGACATCAAACGCCGGTAATGAGGTAGGTTGATCTTTCCATGCATTTACTAAGAAAAGGGGATTTAAATCTAGGGATGAAGGTAGAAAGCAATTTCTATTCGGTCATATCTGCATGCAAAGTCTGAACTCTATTTGCTAGTCCGTAGGGTGTTTTCCCCCAACAACAGAATTGGCGACCGTACTGGGGAAACTCTCTAGGGTTCCTGGTGTTTTATTTAGTTTTTGGGTAGTTTAAAGACTAGTTTTTCTTACCTGTCTTTTCTTTTCATTTCTGTAAGGTCTGAGCTAGCAGGGAGTCTAGTTTTCTATACCATCTTTCCCTGACTTTTGTTTGACTGTGTTTTTCGGGACCCACAGAGGTACACGCAGCCTGCACAAGGTCTGCACGCGTTTAGCCGCGCCCTATCCTCTCATAGCCCGCGTGTGAACGCTAGCTGTAGAGGTAGAAGTAGCGTGTAGAGTTCAAAGAACCTCAGAGGCAGTCATCCTCTTCCCTGTCAAAATCACACATTCTCAGGGGGTTTTCTAGAATTCTGTCTGAGTTTTGTTTGCTAACAGTCCTATCTCAGATTGTTTTTTGCCTTACTTTTTTTTCCTTGCATTATTTGTTTTTCTGTTAGAAAGAGTATCCAAGCCTTCAAGGGACCCTGGTTATCAATATCAATGGTCTCTTCCTGGTTTGGTCTGTCTGTTTTCATTTTTTCTTAGAGTTTAGATATACACTTGGCCTGTACAAGGTCAGCCCACGTGTACATGCCCTCTGTCTCTATTCAGCGCGCGTTCGCACGCGTGTTGTTTGAGTAACAGTCGTGTGCTTGTGTAGGCTAATTTTTGTTAAGGATGAGGCAATCATCCTCTCCTTTGATGAGAATTATTCCTCTCAGGTGTTTGAATCTCTATTTGAACAATCAGTAGCTTAGGATTAAATTTACCCTTGGCTTGCTTTTTCTCATTTAAAACTTTGTCAGAAAAATAATTATTTTTTTACGGTTTTTAGACAAGTGTGAGAGTCATTCTTTTTACAATTGCTATTGTGTGATTTGTTTTAATCTGATTCTTTGCGATCTGCGATTTAAGCCAGAATTTTTTTTCTTGGTTTTTTGCTTGTCGGTATTTTCCCTTTCTTGCTTTACTTGCATTTAAAATAAAATAAAAAAAATCTTTTCATTTTCTTCTTTGGTTGAAGAGTGTGTTTCTGCATCATTAGCTAGGGAAAAGTGTTTCATTTCATAAGTTTTTGCAGTTCACTTAGATCATAAGTAGCTCGTAGTTGAGTGAAATTCCTTTGAGTTTGTTGTCCAAAATCTTAGAAAAATTAAAAATATTTTTTGAAAAGTTGTCGAAATTTTGCATTCAGTAAAAGTTTTGTTTCCAGCTTTGTTATTCATTTTTTGCTTTCGTCTTTTACACATCATTAGTTTCACCCTCATACCCCTTGATGTAAGACAAATCCATAAAAATAACGCTAAATTTAAAATCTACTAGACTTTTATGTTTATAGGGTTCACAAACTAGTTCAGGACTAGGGCCTTGGATTAGGTTGGAGAGGAAACTCTTCAAGGCCATTTAAAATCAAACATTGGAGTCTGAGATAGGGAGTGTCTAAGTCCAGTTTCGTGGAAGTTATCCGGGATCCCCCTCTAACACAGGGGATAAACATGAGGTCGCGTGCGGAAAGGTAGTGGAGATAACCCCTCCAAAGCCGGACCAATCGTAGTGGAGAACACATATAGAGGGTTTGTTTTGGGATTCCGTCGTTTGCATTTGCCACGGGGCTTCGTGGGTCTCGAATCCGTTCGATGTCCTCAGTTTTCTTCCAGACCATTTTCTCTCGATACCCTTGACAGGTTTCAGGCTCGATACCCTGCTCATTGTGGTCTACGCGACTTTTGACTGTACCCGCTTGGTGACTGTTCGTGTGCTGGCAACCTAGTTGCCAATCTTTGTTAGGGACATACACAGGTGACTACAGGGGTATACCGCGGTAACTAGGACAAACATCGGGCCATGCTTTGCAGAGTATACCCAGAGGGTGCTTCCGTGTTTGAGTTGCACTTGCACCAGTAAGTTGCTCTAGTGTTGGCTGTTGTAACCGTTCTTCCAATTAATTAGTGTTTGCTTGTCTTATCTTCTAGGGACTTTTTTCTTAGTGTGTGTTACTTTTGAGCCTTTAGACTACCCTAGAGTGTCTTGGATATTCTCACACAGTGGAGGATCCTGAGCTCCGCCGGTCACGAAGGCTTCTTGGCCTACCGCTGGTTACACTAGAGCCACCCCCGCCACCATTAAGGCGGAAGCTAGACCAACAAGGGTCTTTTGAAGCGACTGGGTTACAAACCATTGTGCCCGAACAACCCTTGGAGGAATTGACCATTTTGGACCTTGAAGCAACTACTCTTGGCTCGGTTGAAACCCCAACCACTGATTTCTTGGCACCTTTTATTGTACCATTTCAATTTCACGAGCGCCAGACAGTGTCGCACACAGCAATGGAAACAAATGATGTTACTCCTTCTGGGAATTCTTCAATTCCCAACACGGTTGTCACCACAGGAGAACTGTCATCTCCTAACTTACCGTCGTCAGTCCGAGCCACCATGGTCTCGACCGCAACTACTTCACACAATGGTCTGAACCTGTCTTTCGCAGCGGCCACAACCCCTTTCACACCTAGTGCGACAGGCCCTCCATTCTCATACGGTATGCCTAGTTCGGGTACAAGTCCTGTACTTTCCTACTCCACTTTATAGGCTTTGGGTCTGGGGGCAGGGAGCTCTAGTGCTTCTCTGCAAGGTCACATGGGGGGCACTCTAGTCCCTTTTAATGCTTTTCCTTACGCAGGAGGTCATATCCCTCCTTCGTCCCCTTCACTCGGTGGTTCGCATCAACAATCCGTCGGACAACCTACACATAATAGTTTATTTGGAGCGGGGAGTCAAGGACCACCTTCGCATAGTATGCCGGTAGGTTCGACACCATTTTCTTGGAACGAAACATTTGGTAACAACACCTTCTCGTCAGCCGTTTTCCCGACTGGGGGCAACCCCATTTTTGGACAATCTACTCCTGTGCAGGGTACTATTCCTGCACAGGGGGCAAACCTAGCAGGACCTTGGAATTCAGGGCAAGGATCTGTTCCCTCCTCCAGAATGTCGATCTAGGGTAATTCTTTCCACAATCAATGGAACCCCGAACACACTACCATGCCTATCCCCACGGGACCAGCATGGGGTAATCCTTCCCAAAGTCCTTTGAATACAATGCATGCCCAACAATCTATGTCCTATTTGGGAAATCAACCGATGATGTCTCCACATATGCAAAATCCTTACGTTGGCCAGGGCCATGGTTTCTGCCAGAATCCGGGCCAGCAACCAAACTTTTCCTGGCAACCTGGTGCCAGTCAAACTCCATGACCCTTTTTCCTAGGTTATCAACAACAACCCAAACTACTGTTCCTGACAACTTTACACTTGCCAGATTTGACAAGGTTGTTGAATGACCCTATTTGTCACGATCCGCATTGGCCTCCTATGCCAATGAAGTTTCCTTCAGACATTCCAAAGTTTGAAGCCAAGCCTAATGAAGATCCAGGAGATCATGTGACTACCTTTCATCTTTGGTGCTCATCTAATTCCTTAAAAGATGACTTCGTTCAGTTGCGATTGTTTCAATGTACTCTCATTGGGAGTGCCGTGAAATGGTACATTGAGCTCAATCGCTCAAGATACTCTTCTTTTGGTGAATTGGCGATGGATTTCCTTAACCATTTCCAGTTACCTGTGAGATACGACGCTGACACAGAACTGCTCGCTAATTTCGAACAAACAACAACGGACCATATCTCTGATCACATCCGAGAATGGAGACGCCGGAAGAGTTTAATCAAAGTACTAGTCCCACCAACATTCCTTCTTGAGTGGTTCCTTAAGTCTTTGTTCCCGCAGTTATCCAAAGACGTTGTGACGTCAGGAGTTTTCTTTGAAGAAGACGCCATCATGAGGGCTAAACAGTTTGAGCTCATCTATTCTCAGTCCAGTTTATTATACAACATCTTGCCAGATGCGCCACGTTCAATATTGGATAAAACTAGACAGAGAGATGGACCGCATGCCGATGGTATTGTCGGTTCAGCACAAACTAAGCCCACTAAATAATTGACGAAGCAGTTGCAACAGTTATCCATACAACACACAACAGCTAGCCAAACTACTGCTTTGGCTGCTCCCCCTACCCAAACGTCGGAGGTACACACAGTACAGTCGACTAACCCAAAGGCCACCCAGCAGCCTGAAGGGAAGAAAAACCAACGAAAGAAGGGTAAGGGGGATAAAAAAACCAACGATAATGCTGGCAGGGACAACACTGAAAAACAGAAGGTGAGGTATCCTTGCAACTTATGCGCGGAAGACCACCCGACCCATCTATGTCCTCGACTTGCAGAGGCCCAAAAATTTGTCACGTAGCAACAACAGACGGTGTTGATGAACCCATTTCAACATGGGAAAAATCTAACTCAAGCCTCTGCAAGCACAAAAGGGGGCAGCCAAGAAAACTGCCCACCTCCGAACAACCCCTCGTCCGCGAACATATATATGGTTAGGGGTGATCTTTCATATCGACTAGAGCGCACGATTATAGTAAACCAAGTGCTTTTGAGAAGGGTAAAGAAGCTGACCTCCCATCTCTTCCTCTACAGATTGAGAAGACGTTGGGAGAAACAATGACACACATTCCAAAAGGTGCATTTAAAAAATCTTCTCATAACCCAAATGCAAGGGCCGCCCAGAACTACTCCGTGGTGGAGGATTTATCACAAACCCCTTGTGCGATGTTGGCTTTGGAAGTCCTTCAAAGTTTCCCTACTCAGAGAAAAGCCTTGTTAACCGCATTGGGCTCTACTGAGACTTGTAATCCGGGTACCATAATGTTAGATACAACCGACTTAAAACCTCGTCTGCCTTGCCACGTAGCATTTCAGATAGTAGTGGCTTACCCCACGAAAATTTTTACACAGAATATCTTCCGCACGGTGGTCGACAAGGGTGCCTCGACATGCGTTATGTCGTTGGCATGTTGGAAGGCCATTGGCCAACCCGTTTTGTCTCCATCACCTACTCTCCTCACTGCTTTCGACGGTTGTTCGTTCCGACCACATGGCATCGTTCCTTCTTTCCCCATGCAGTTAGGAGGGAAGACCGTGTGTGTCGAAGTAGAGGTAGTCGATGCTCCCCTCGACTATAACCTCTTGTTAGGACGGAGTTGGACTTATGCTATGCAAGCTATGGTTGCTACAGTTTTCCGGGTCTTGTTGTTTCCACACGAGGGTCGGATAGAGACCATTGATCAATTGTCTTTCTCCAGGCCTGACCCAGCTTTGGGGGCATCCACGGTCTCGATGGTTGATAATCCTCAACCAGGTGTCGTCAACGTAGGAGTTGGTTTGTGCCCATCTTTGATGGGTACCTTCGATTACCCACCTCCGCAGGGCGATATCAAATTTATATCTAATCACCATAAGGTTGAGATTTTTCAAGTTTCGTTGTTCCGCATGACTTACTTTGAGGATCCATGGATTCTTCCTTCCCCATCAGCCGCGATGGATGAGACAGGGCACCCAGGCATGTCCATGCCCTTGTCTGCCACTGAAGTAGTGTGTCGAAGTAGAGGTAGTCGATGCTCCCCTCGACTATAACCTCTTGTTAGGACGAAGTTGGACTTATGCTATGCAAGCTGTGGTTGCTACAGTTTTTCGGGTCTTGTTGTTTCCACACGAGGGCCGGATAGTGACCATCGATCAATTGTCTTTCTCCAGGCCTGACCCAACTTTGGGGGCATCCACGGTCCCGATGATTGATAATCCTCAACCAGGTGTCATCAACGTAAGAGTTGGTTTATGCCCATCTTTGATGGGTACCTTCGATTACCCACCTCCGCAGGGTGATATCAAATTTATATCTAATGACCATAAGGTTGAGATTTTTCAAGTTTCGTCGTTTCGCACGACTTACTTTGAGGATCCATGGATTCTTCCTTCCCCATCAGCCGCAATGGATGAGACAGATCACCCAGGCATGCCCATGCCCTTGTCTGCCACTGAAGTAGTGTGTCGAAGTAGAGGTAGTCGATGCTCCCCTCGACTATAACCTCTTGTTAGGATGGAGTTGGACTTATGCTATGAAAGATGTGGTTGTTACAGTTTTCCAGGTCTTGTTGTTTCCACACGAGGGCCAGATAGTGACCATCGATCAATTGTCTTTCTCCAGGCCTGACCCAGCTTTGGGGGCATCCACGGTCCCGATGATTGATAATCCTCAACCAGGTGTCGTCAACGTAGGAGTTGGTTTGTGCCCATCTTTGATGGGTACCTTCGATTACCCACCTCCGCAGGGCGATATCAAATTTATATCTAATCACCATAAGGTTGAGATTTTTCAAGTTTCGTCGTTCCGCATGACTTACTTTGAGGATCCATGGATTCTTCCTTCCCCATCAGCCGCGATGGATGAGACAGGGCACCTAGGCATGTCCATGCCCTTGTCTACCGCTGAAGTAGCGTACTCTTTAGTCCAGCAAGCTTCAACTAACACTGATCCGACTCCGAAACAAGAGTTAGATCCGCTTCTAGAGCCTATTTGGGCTCAGGGTTCTCTCGGTAACGTAGATTCGTTAGACTTAGTCTTGCCTTCTGATGAAGCAGTAATCAAAGCAATGACTAGTCCGGACCAACCTTGGGAAGATCTTCATCACAGATCATATTTTCTTCCAGAGTTAAGCCGAATCGAAGCAGGAGAATTCACCATGACAATGACGGGAGATCAGTCGTGTCCTATTCATCTCTTAGCTACACATGAAATTTATGTTGAGGGAAATATGGTGACTATCGCTGAAACTATACCAATCAACATCTCCTGAAACCCTGGCATCGTGGAGAACGTCTTCGTCGGAGCAGATTGCTTCCCTGAAGAGATTCAAATCTACACGGATATTTTCAAAGAATTCCGCGACGTTTTTGCCTAGTCTTATGAGGAAATGCCAGGTATTGATCCAAAAATAGTTGAACATGAAATAACAACGTATCCTGATGCCAAGCCTGTTAGACAGAAGCTTCATCCAGTTAATCCCAAGAAAGCCGCAGCCATCAAGATTGAGGTTGAGAAATTGCTAAAGGCAGGTTTTATCTATCCTATCCATTTGACTCAATGGGTGTCAAATCCTGTGCCGGTCAATAAAAAACAAGGCACGATTCGTGTATGTACCGATTTCCATGATTTGAACAAGGCATGTCCCAAAGATAATTTTCCAACACCATTCATTGACCGGATCATTGATGAATGTGCTGGTTGCGAAGCCTTTTCTTTCATGGACAGTTTTTCGGGATATAATCAAATCCAAATCAAACCCGAAGACCAACACAAAACAACATTCATTTGTCCGTGGGGTACATTCGCATATTGTAAAATTCCTTTTGGTCTTAAAAATGCTGGAGCCACATTCCAGCGGGCCATGTCTTTTGCCTTTCACGATCTCAAGCATATAGTTGAGGCCTATCTAGATGATTTAGTATCACGATCTCGCAAGAGAACAGATCATCCCACACACCTTAGACTAATCTTCGAACACTGTCGCTACTTTAGGATTCGCTTGAATCCAAACAAGTGCATCTTCTGTGTAACATCGGGACATTTGTTAGGTTTCATTGTATCAACAACAGGGATCATGGTCGATCCTCTCAAGGTGGAGACAATAATCCAGTTTCCCCCCCCACGCACAATTCTTCAACTTCAGAGTCTACAAGGCAAGGCGAACTTTTTACGACGCTTCATCGCCAACTATGCCGAAATCACCAAGGGATTTATGCACCTACTGAAGAAAGACGTTCCTTTTTACTGGGACGAAGCCGCTCAACGCTCTTTCAATGCATTAAAACATGCCCTCACAACTACGCCTCTGTTACAACCACCTAACTATAATAAAGATTTCTTATTATATCTGGCTGCCACAGAGTCAACCATTGGCATGGTTTTAGTTCAGGAAGATGATTTGTTCTCATAATACGTGATCTATTACCTGAGTTGAGGCCTCGTAGGACCGGAACTCAATTATTCTCATATCGAAAAACTTGCGTTGGCAGCAGTTCATGCTGTTCAACGGTTCCGTCATTATGTTCTGTTTCGCAAGACCACCGCCATTGTTGTCATGCATCCATTCCAGTACATGTTGACACGATGGGTTATAGGCATAAAAATTAGTAGATGGATAGTTATCCTCCAGGAATTTGACTTAGACTTTGTTTCAACAAAGTCCAAAAAGTTATTGGTCTTCGCAGAACTTATTTCAGAACTTCTGGTTGAGTCAGGTGATGTTGTGCCTGAAGAATCGCCTATCCGGAGAGATATGTTTTTGATCACTTCTTCAGATCCCTGGTACATAGATATACTTATCTATCTCTAGACTTTGAAGTGCCCCACTTCTGTTTCTCGTGACGAGCGTCGACGTATACGCCATCAGGCTAAGAATTATCTCATACTCGATGATACATTGTATCGGAGAGGTGTAGACTGCATCTTACGTCGATGTCTCACACATGATGAGGCAGTCATCATGCTCAACGATTGCCATACCGGAGCTTGTGGCGGTCATTTGTCTGGGTTGGAAACAACCCAAAAGATTCTAGTAGCAGGTTATTTCTGGCCGACACTTATCAAATATTGCATCGAATCGGTCAAGAAGTGCCATCTGTGCCAAATCTTCTCTTGGAAGATGAGGGCACATCCCGCTCCTATGTTTTCTGTCATCACAGTTGGTCCCTTCACCAAGTGGGGGATTGATTACACTACTTGCAACCCCCCATCAGCAAGGGGGCACCGCTATATCATTGTAGCTGTAGACTACTTCACTAAGTGGGTCGAAGCTATGCCAACGTTTAAATATGATGGAGAGACTGCAACTCTCTTTTTATTCAACCAGATCATAGCAAGGTTCGACGTCCCGAGAGAGATTGTTACTGACCATGGCAGTCACTTTCAGAACCAAATGATGACTGAATTAACATCAAATCTTGGGTTACGAGAAGAGCATTCATCACCCTACTACCCCCAAGCCAATGGGCAGGTGGAAGATGTAAACAAAACTCATAAGACTATTCTACAACGAACTATCAACTCAGCCAAGTCAAATTGGCATTTGATGTTATACTTGGCATTATGGGCTTACTGAACATCTGTTAAGACTGCAACCAGTTTCTCACCTTTTCAACTCGTTTACGGGTTGGAGGCAGTCTTGCCCATCGAATGTTAGATCCCATCTCTTAAATTAGCAGTACAATTATTGCCAGACACTTCTCCACTTGAAGAACGGTTAGTACACCTTGAGCAACTCAATGAGCAGCGTCGTGATGCGGCCCTGGCCAACGAGGCTCACAAACATAAAGTCAAGTGTCAGTATGATAGATCCGTTCATCCTCAGATTTTCTCTGAAGGCGACCTTGTCCTAGTTTATGACCAAGATAAGGACCCTCTGGGGGCAGGAAAATTCAAACCCATGTGGTTCGGACCTTTCATCATAAAAGAGGTATTAAAAAAGGGTGCTTATCGTCTGGTTGATTTTGAAGGGAGTGCTTTGGCGGAGCCTAGAAATGGGCTTTACCTCAAGAAGTATTACTCATAGGCAGGTCACTGTGAGTAACTTTTTGTAACATATGTATAGTCTTTGTACTATTACTTTTTAGTTTCTTTTAAGTGTTATGGACGTGTCATTGATGTTATATTTCGTCAATATGGTAGATGTCAAGTGATTCCGAGGTGTTCGTTGGGTATGCAGACGGTGCTAGTCGACACACTCGGAGGCTTGCCTCCGCAGCTTGGGTAATCTTTACACCTCAGGGCTAGTTGTTATCTTCCAGAGGTATATTCTTAGGTGACACCACAAATAATGTCGCCGAGTATAGTGCAGTTATTGAGTTGCTTCGTGATGCCTTGTCATTGGGTATCTCCCATCTCTGGGTCTATCTCGACACTCAACTGGTTGTGTCATAGCTAAACAGAGTATACCGGGTTCATGATCCAACTTTACACCGACGATTCCTTAGGGTACGTCTCTTAGAACGAAACTTTGATTATATTACATATTTTCATGTTCCTAGGAGATTAAACCAAATTACAGATACTCTAGCTAATCAAATTTTAGATTGGCATTTCTCACACATATGAAAGAACATTGACATAAGCATGTAAATACATTTTTGCACACGTAAACCATAAGACACAAAAGATCAAAAAACCATATATAACATCATAAAATAACCAGAGTACATAGATGGACGCAAGCGCCTAAAAAATGGGACTAATAACGAGTCACAGGGCTTATGCCCTCAAAAAATATATACAAATAGTGCTCATGGCACGTAAAAAGTCTAAATAGGTTCAAGGCATATGGGCCTTGTTATAATAGTCCATAGCATGGGCTAAACGCCTAAACAATCAGACCCGCGTCCGAGGTGCCCCCACTACATGAGGCTACATGGATGGCGGCAGGTCCTCTATCTCTGCCATCGAGACTGTGCGAGTGAGTGCAGTGAAGTTCTGCTAAACTCGTCTAAGGACCCTCTCAGCCTCCCCGGCTGGGAGGTTCCTTGCTACAGCTGGTCCCCCGGTGGCAGTTGCGGCTTCTAGCCGAGGACGACGCCTGTTTCGTGCATAATGGACAGGTTGCACGGGTCCCACATCTGCATGCAACAAACGTATACCCGTCAAATACTCTGGCATAAAAAAAAATGATATATATATAACAAAAATGACATAAAAATTACATATGCAAACAAAAAAACTACAAAGTTGGAGACTTACCCATCTCCCCTCGCTCCTCACCAGGAGGCACGGGTATCTCAGGATCTCTAGAAAAGTCTATCCCTGCATATGGGTAATCCTCGATCACAGGGATCTGCCGCGATAGCCATGTGAAAAAGCCATCGTTGAAGGACTCATTGGTCCTTCCACCACCTTGTCATAGCAATAATACTGCCCATCTACATACTGCAGGAAAAGAGGCCTGATGTTCTCGTACCACTTCCCGAGGACTAAATCTCAGAACTCTCTCAAAGAAAAATGAACACAAAATCGTCCCGAACCCGAAGTTCCTCTGTGTCCGCAGTCGACAATCTATAAATTGCCTCTTCATACACTCAAGTAGTGTGGTACTCCAGTCAAAAATCTGTGCATTCAAGCACTCGATAGCACAGTTCATCTGTGCGCGAGACGCCTGATGCAAGGCTGCTGAACCAGTGTCACACACCCCGTACGACATAATAATTTTTTTTCTTTTTCCTCAAGGGACATAATCCCCGAAGTCCTATGGGGGCCTAGTGTAGGCTAGTTCTTCCCTATTCACCTCCCTATGGTCGTGGGTTAGGACCACCGACCAAACAAACATGGCGTCCTTTCGCTCTTCACAGCTCAACACTACCAGAGTGTTGAGTCTTTCGACTATGCAAACCCCAACACAAAGAAGCACCGAACCCCGAGAGGGCTAGCGAGTACAAGATTCCTGTTTAGGTCTTGTCCTCGTGACCGCATTTTGTGACCCCGCGCTTAAATCGGCAAGGACCTTACCGACCCTTAGCGATTTAGGAAATTGCGATGCATGACCTCTTCCTTTCCCATTCAAATCCCCGAAATTCACGAAGTCTCCCAAGTTTCCCTCCAAAGGAGATCAACGGCTGTAAGCCTCCTCTGATCCGACGGTTTGGATCCTTTCGGGATTTCGGTGCCTGGAGGTTCGAGATGGAATGATCCCAGAAACCCATGCCATGCAAATCTCCGAATTCCGGTATGGGTATTCGTGAAGGATATGAATGGCCCTTGATAGTGTGGATCCAACGGTCCACAGGATTTCAAAACTTTCCCTGAGCTCTGACCGCTCACCATGTGTCTCTCTTGATGGACAGTCCAGATTCCTTTAGGACTTCTCTTTGAAACTTCTCACAACTCGCCACTTCGCGAGTTATAGCGTCAAATCTTGGCACCTCTCCTTCATGAACCCCCGAGAAGCGATATTTATTATCCTTCTCGCGTTCTCACTACTTGGGACTTCGCAAGTCCAAGGGTTGAGCTCTCAGGCACTTATCCTGTGAATCCCTGATATGTGAAATGGACAGATCTCCGCCACCTGTCCTCTTGGATAAACGGCCCAGATCACATCACGATTTCACGACTCGAGACTTCGTGACTCCAAGAGTCGGGTCTTACACCTACAAACTTACGAATCCCCGATAAGCGAAAGAGACAGATCTTTACCACCTGTCCTCCAACATGGACGGTCCCGATGTATTCGGGACCTTTGGGATGTAGTCGAGTTCACCCTTCTGCCTAAGTAAAGGATTATATCGACGGCTTATAGGGCTCCGATGGGTCCCTAGGGTCTACGGTCCAGGATCCTCTCGTGACTTCGCCATTTGCAAGGTCAAGAGACTTCCTCTTCTGACTCCCGATGTTCGAATCCCCGATAGGGAGGATCTCGTGTCACATGTCCTCTTGCAGACGAGTGGCTTAGATCTATCTCTCCATTGCACCATTCCTAAGCTGTCTGGACACGAATTCAGGGTCCAGATTCTTTCACGGACCTTGGGAATCTATGGTCTCGATTTCTTCGCTACTCGTGAAGATAAAGGAAAAAGGGTTAAAGCATTTAACGCCCTAGTTTATTCCTTTGATCTAACGGTCGTGAATGACTGCAGATCTCCTGACAGGATTTCATCCGTTGATCCATACTTGTTCTTCGAATCCTCAAGGGATTCTGCGACTTCTGCGCCTCTGCAGAGTCTTTGCACACAAAGTGCTACCCCTTCTGAGCTCCTCAAAGGAAAAGGTGTCTCTATGGGGAGATTTATCCAGGGTATCACCCGAGATGGATGAGGGTATAGGTTTCCTGAGAAACGACTTGAATTCTGAATTGACTCAATGTGCGTATATACATATAAATCTATTTATAGACATAAGCCATACGTGGCCCTTCCATTACAAGCATGCAACCACCATTTCAGAATCAAAACACTACATAGGCAGTCTTATACTCAGATCGTTTATAAAACTACACAGACTATGAGCATATATGTCAGCATATGAATTTCAAGATGCAAGATGTAAAAAACTTATCAGAAATAACACCAAAAATGAGTGCAACTACTGAGAGGGGTGCTCGTTTCCACCCAACCGTAGGCTCAACGACTCCCAACGGATTTGCAACTAGCCACCCCCAAGCTGAGACCAAAATGCTGCGAGACTGTGTCTCGGTTTTCCAGTGACCGAGAACGAGGGTTACTCTCCCCCTTCTCCGCTATCACTCCCTCTGTATATCTCCCCGAGTTCTCTTTTTATTTTTTTTTTCTCCCCTTTTCCACTCCTTCCTCACGCATTTTCCCCTTGCAAGGTTGCATGTGGCGTGATCCCCCTCACGATGGTCAGGTGTCAGGACGGTCCATGGATGGGTAGTTTACCCCCCGATCCCCTCATTATGCATGAGGAGCCATCCACCTACCAACCTGTGAATAATTAATTTCGGGCCAACGAGCTGCTCTTGGTTCTCCGGGCCAGTGAAGACCAAATACGGTAGTGGTTTTCGGTGGAAGTTAACGCCACCATTCCAGGTGCCTTCCACCACCTTTATCCAGCCATCGTGGTCTCTTTTTCAGCATATCCCCTCTCAACAATCCTGCAATATATATATTCATAATATTATTTACATTCATCGACCTTTTTCATAAGGTCCATTCACATCATACATTCACATTTCTGAATTCGCCACAGTCCTTGGCCAATATAGTTATTTTTACAAAATGGGGGAAACAGGGTGTTACAATTCCCTCCCCCTTAAAGGAACATCGTCCTCGATGTTCTATCTATTGACATGACGTGCATGTATAGATGTAAACAAAATCGGATATGCCCATTTCATGGCATCCTCCATTTCCCATGTAGCCTCATCTGAGCCAAAATGTCTCCACTGCACCTTGACCTGTGCAATGGTTCGGTTCCGGAGTGGGGTTTCCTTTCTGTCCAGTATGCATTGGGGTTCTGGTAGAAATTCTCCCTCTAGCCTATGCTTTGACTGTGGGAGGAAGTGCTAGCCGATAGGCTACAGGTCCCACTCTATCTAGAACCTCAAAGGGTCCACAATACCGAGGCGCCAACTTGGAACAAGCTCCCATTTTCAGGGAACTCTTCCTGGGCCTAACTCTGAGATATACATGGTCTCCCGTTTTGAACTCTCTTGGAGTTCTCTTTTGGTCAGCATAACTTTTCTGTCGGTTTTGAGAGATCTTCAGATTTTGTCTTATCTGAGTCACTTGCTGTTCCATTTCTTTTAACATGTCAGGCCCAAAAGATACCTTATTTACGGGATTACTACAGCTGACTGGAGTATTACACGACCTACCATAGAGGACCTTGAAGGGACTCATCTTTAGGGATGCTTGGTAGCCGTTGTTGTAGGTGAATTCTACCAGTGGCAGGTAGTCTTCCCATTTCTTGGGTTGATGCATTACATGCATCCTTAACATGTCTTCTAATATTTGGTTCACTCTTTCTGTCTGTCCGTCGGTTTGGGGGTGATAGGCTGTGCTAAACAACAATTTGGTCTCTAAACCAGTCATCAGTGATTTCCAAAATTTAGAAGTAAATTTCGTGTCTCTGTCGGACACGATCTCTTTCGACATACCATGCAGTCTGAATATCTCTTTCATAAATACCTGGGCGATATCTATTGCTTTGCAAGTTGATTTGACAGGGATGAAATGAGCAGATTTGCTCAATTTATCCACCACTACCATAATGGCATCGTTCTATTTGGTCGAAGTTGGTAATCCCGTGATGAAATCCATGGATATGGTTTCCCATTTCCATTCTGGGATTGGTAAAGGTTGTAATAACCCTGCTGGATGTCGGTGTTCTGCTTTAACCTGCTGGCATTCTATGCATTTGGCCAAGTGCTCGGCTACGTCTTTCTTCAATCCAGGCCAATAAAATTGTTTCCTGGTGGTAGTGACCATTTTCTGGTATCCTGGATGACCAGTATAGGGTCTTTTATGTAGTTCATCCATAATGAACCTCTTTAAGTCGTCACACGCTGGAATATAAAATTTGTTTCTGTAAGTGAGCAGACCTCCTTCAGTCATCTGATAGCCTTCATATTTTACTCTGGCAAGTTCTTGCTGTAGGTACATGGTCACGGTCTGAACAAATGGATCTGCCCTTTGTACATTTTTGACTCTTTCTTTGACATCTGTCTTGCAGGTGCTCACCGCTGCCAGGTGAATTGTGTTCATACTTCTGCTAAGGGAATCAACCACCCTATTTTCCTTACCTTTAATGTGTTTGATCTTGAAATCAAAATCGCTAAGGAGGGACATCCACCTAGCTTGTCTAGCATTGAGCTTTGGTTGATCAAACAGGTATCGCAACCCACAGTGATCTGTCATAAGTACAAATTTTCTTCCCAGGAGGTAATGCCTCCACATTTTTAAGGCATGCACTATGGCAGCCAGTTCTAGATCATGGGTCACATAGTTGATTTCATGCTCGTTCAATTTTCGAGATTCATAGCAGATCACGCTTCCTTCTTGCATAAGGATTCCTCTGAGTCCTTCCCTACAGGCATCTGTGCACACGAGGAAATCAACTTCGGGATCGATGATCTTCAGCACGAGTGCATGGGTCAGTAGATGTTTCAGGGTTTGAAATCTTTCTTCACATTTCTGCGTCCACATGAATTTTGTCCCCTTCTTTTTAAAATGGAGGGTAGTGATTGGACAACCAATCTTGGAGAATCCTTTTATAAATCTCCTATAGTATCCTACTAATCCCATAAAGGATCTGATGTCTGAAACATCCTTTGGGGTAGGCCATTCCATGATAGACCTGATTTTGTCAGGGTTTACCGCTACTCCTTCTTCGGAGAGAACATGGCCTAAGTAACGTATTTATTTCTGGAAGAATTCACATTTGCTGAATTTAGCATAGAGCTGATGTTCTCTTAGCACTTGCTATACCAATCTAAGATGCTCTTCATGCTCTTTTCTGTTCTTGGAGTAGATTAATATATCGTCAATAAAAACAAGTACAAATTTGTCCAGAAATTTGCTGAGTACATTGTTCATTAAGCACATAAAAGTGGCAGGGGCATTGGTCAACCCAAATGGCACCACCACAAACTCATAATGACCATACCTCGTTCGGAAGGCAGTTTTATGGATGTCTTCACCCTTGATTCGGACTTGATGGTGTCCCGACCTTAAATCAATCTTTGAGAAAATAGACGCACCCCCCAATTGATCGAACAAGTCATCGATCCTGGGCAAGGGGTACTTGTTCTTTATGGTTACCTTATTGAGTTGTCTATAATCTATACATAGTCTAAGGGTGCCGTCCTTCTTTTTCACAAATAGGATTGGCGCTCCCCATGGAGACACGCTGGGTCGAATATAACCCTTATCCATCATTTCTTTTAATTGCAATTTGAGTTCAACTAACTCGGGTGTGCTCATCCGGTAGGGTGTCCTAGACACCGGCACTGCTCCTGGTGCGAGTTCTATCGAGAAGTCTATGTCTCTTCTCGGAGGTAGACCCGGTACCTCTTCCATAAATACATCTCTATATTCCCTCAGGGTAGGATGGTCTTTAAGGCTAGGTTTGTCACCTTCTATGGTTTCTGACACCTGTATTGCATATAGGGGACATCCCTTTCGACAATACTTTCTCATTTGCAGAGCTGATATTTGTCTCACCGAGACAGGTTTTTGGATCCCTTGAAGGGTCATCCTTTTTCCTTCTTTTCTCACACATTCTAAGGTTTTATGGTAATAGTCCAATCTGGCTTTATGGGCAGCTAGCCAGTCCATACCAATCAACAGATCGTACGATCCGAGGGGTAATACGTTAAGGGTTGCTTGGGTGGGAAATTCACCCAACATCAATCGACAGGTTGGTATGACCTCTGCTACCCTTCTTTTGGTGCCAGTGGCTAACTGTACCAACCATGACTTGGTTTGTTTTTTTGGCTGTAGTTTACACTTCTCAACAACTTTAGGGGCTATATAACTCAAGTTTGAACCAGGGTCAATCAAAATAGACACTAGATGGTTGGAGATCATACCTTCTATCTCCACCACTGAAGCTTGATGGTCAGCTTGGTTATTATCCAAGGCTGCATAAATCTGTGGCACACTCCTGGCCACATCATTGACTGTAGTATCTTCCTGGACATTATAAATCCTCCGAATATTCTGTTGTCTGTGTGGACAGTCTCTCAGGAGATGTTCTTCCCCACAACCCCAACATTTCAAAGGTTCTCTCTTTGGGTTATCAGTCTTTACTAGTACAGGTCCAGGATTTTTATTTCCACTCAAGGAGGGAAAATTCTGCTGGTGCATACTCCGGGCTGGAAAGTTCATTCTTGGGTTCTTCTTGTAGTTCTTAAACCCTGGGGATTTAATTCCCCTTTTTTGAAATCTTGAACTATTCTTCTGTTTCCATCCTTTGTGAGGTTCTGCTCGATGCCCAAACTGTTCATGACAATAGGTTGCCTTTCGGATAGTGTCTTCTAGAGTCTTTGGCTCATCAAATTCAATTCGGTTTCGGTAGTCCTTGGGTAGCCCACTGATGAAGCGATGCACCTTTGCCTTTTCTTCTTTTATATAAGGCACATATCTCAACAAGTCGAGGAATTTGTTGACATATTTCTCTATAGTGAGTTTCCCCAGTTTGAGTTCATAAAACTCTTTTGTCTTCTCGTCGAAATATTTTTCCCACAAATACTTCTTCCAGAAGTATTTCTCAAACTGTTCCCAAGACAGGTCCTCTTCTCGAACCCCTTTCATATTCTTAAGGTCTTCCCACCAAATGGAAGCCTTTCCATTCAAGTTGAAGGTGGCCACTCGGGCCTTCATATTTTCTAAAAAGTCATGGACTCTGAAATACTTCTTTAATCCAAGTAGCCAGGCCTCTGCTTCCTCTCCCTTATTTATTTCACCGTCGAAGGAGGGTGGTTTGGCCTTTCTGAATTCTTTGAATTTTTGACCTTTGGAAGGCTTTTGCTTCTTTTGTTTCTTTCAGGAATAGGAACATGCCTTGCTGCTAGAAGAGCCTTCTGAATCACCAACTTCCTTCTCAGAGGAATCACTCGGCACCGGTCCTTTACCTCTGGGGTGGACCTTTTTCGAGGTGCTCCTCTCAGTGTGGCCACTGATATGACCATGTTTTTGAGTTTCAAGTTCATGCTGCATTTGTCTTTGTAGATCGGATAAACTCTGCAGTAAAACTGCGTTAATTTCTGTTTTCTTTTCTTGTTCTTTCATCATCCTTTCATTGTCAGCCTTGTAGCTTTGTAATTCAACCATGAGACTCCTCACAATATCGGCTAGATCTGGAGGAGTCCCTACTGCCCTTCTTTCGTCAGACTCTTCGTCTCTATTGTGGGAGCCTTCTCCCACTTCTTGGTGAGTCACCATACTATGCGTTGATAATTTCCCACGGTTGATCTGCCGCTTGTGTGCAAAAGGAGAAACGCTAGTTGTTAGTCAATACTTATATTTATTTACAACCAATACATAATTTATATTTTCACATGTACACACACACAATAGGGGTTTTTCATTCTTAACTTGTTTTTTTTTTTTTGATTAGGAAGGTTAAGACATGGGGGTTTACTCTTTTTAAGAGTGTTCTGAATGGAGATTCTGTGCAACTCATTCATGGGCCCAAGCAGGCCAAGTGTTGTAACCATGCTCTGATACCAATTTGTCACACACCCACTATGGCATAATAAAATTTTTGCTTTTTCCTCAAGGGACATAATCCCCGAAGTCCTACGGGGGCCTAGCGTAGGCTAGTTCTTCCCTATTCACCTCCCTATGGTCGTGGGTTAGGACCATCGGCCAATTAAACATGGCATCCTTTCGCTCTTCGTGGCTCAGCACTACCAGAGTGTCAAGTCTTTTGACTCTACAAACCCCAACACATCGAAGCGCCGAACCCCGAGAGGGCTAGCGAGTACAAGATTCCTGTTTAGGTCTTCTCCTCGTGACCACATTTTGTGACCCCGCGCTTAAATCAGCAAGGACCTTACCGACCCTTCGCGATTTACGAAATCGCGATGCATGACCTCTTCCTTTCCCATTCAAATCCCTGAAATTCACGAAGTCTCCCAAGTTTCCCTCCAAAGGAGATCAACGGCTGTAAGCCTCCCCTGATCCGACGGTTTGGATCCTTTCGAGATTTCGGTGCCTGGAGGTTCGAGATGCAATGATCCCAAAAACCCATGCCATGCAAATCTCTGAATTCCGGTATGGGTATCCGTGAAGGAGATCAACGACCCTTGATAGTGTGGATCCAACGGTCCACAGGATTTCAGAACTTTCCCTGAGCTCTGACCGCTCACCACGCATCTCTCTTGATGGACAATCCAGATTCCTTCAGGACTTCTCTTTGACACTTCTCGCAACTCGCCACTTCGCGAGTTATAGCGTCAAATCTTGGCACCTCTCCTTCACGAACCCCCGAGAATCGATATTTATTATCCTTCTCGCGTTCTCACTACTCGGGACTTCGCAAGTCCAAGGGTTGATCTCTCAGGCACTTATCCCGTGAATCCCCGATATGCGAAATGGACAGATCTCCGCCACCTGTCCTCTTGGATTAACGGCCCAGATCACATCGCGATTTCGCGACTCGAGACTTCATGACTCCAAGAGTCGGGTCTTACATCTTCAAACTTACGAATCCCCGATAAGTGAAACAGATAGATCTCCAGCACCTTTCCTCCAACATGGACGGTCCCGATGTCTTCGGGACCTTTGGGACGTAGTCGAGTTCACCCTTCTGCCTAAGTAAAGGATTAGATCGATGGCTTATAGGGCTCCGATGGGTCCCTGGGGTCTACGGTCCAGGATCCTCTCACGACTTCGCCATTTGTAAGGTCAAGAGACTTCCTCTTTTGACTCCCGATGTCTGAATCCCCGATAGGGAGGATCTCGCGACACATGTCCTCCTACAAACGGGCGACTCAGATCTATCTCTCCATTGCACCGTTCCTAAGCCGTCTGGACACGAATTCAGGGTCCAGATTCTTTCACGGACCTTGGGAATCTATGGTCCCGATTTCTTCGCTAGTCGTGAAGATAAAGGAAAAAGGGTTAAAGCATTTAATGCCCTCGTTTATTCCTTCGATCTGACGGTCGTGAATGACCGCAGATCTCTCGACATGATTTCATCCATTGATCCATACTTGTTCTTCGAATCCTCAAGGGATTCTGCGACTTCTGCACCTCTGCAGAGTCTTTGCACACAAAGTGCTACCCCTTCTGAGCTCCTCAAAGGAAAAGGTTTCTCTATGGGGAGATTTATCCAGGGTATCACCCGAGATGGATGAGGGTATAGGTTTCCTGAGAAACAATTTGAATTCTGAATTGACTCAATGTGCGTATATACATATACATCTATTTATAGACATAAGCCATATGTGGCCCTTCCATTATAAGCATGCAATCACCATTTCAGAATCAAAACACTACACATATAGTCTTATACTCAGACCGTTTAAAAAACTGCACAGACTATGAGCATATATGTTAGCATATGAATTTCAAGATGCAAGATGTAAAACACTTATCAGAAATAACACCAGAAATGAGTGCAACTGCTGAGAGGGGTGCTCGTTTCCACCCAACCGTAGGCTCAACGAATCCCAACGGATTTGCCACTAGCCACCCTCGAGATGAGACCACGATGCTGCAAGATTGTGTCTCGGTTTGCCAGTGATCGAGAATGAGGGTTACTCTCCCCCTTCTCCGCTATCACTCCCTCTGCATATCTCCCCAAGTTCTCTCTTTTTTTTTTTTTCTCCCCTTTTCCGCTCCTTCCTCACGCATTTTCCCCTTTCGAGGTTGCGTGTGGCATGATCCCCCTCGCGATGGTCAGGTGTTAGGACGGTCCATGGATGGGCGGTTTACCCCCCCATCCTCTCATTACACATGAGGAGCCATCCACCTACCAACCTGCGAGTAATTAATTTCGGGCCAACGAGCTGCTCTTGGTTCTCCGGGCCAGTGAAGACCAAATACGGTAGTGGTTTTCGGTGGAAGTTAACGCCACCATTCCAGGTGCCTTCCACCACCTTTATCCAACCATCATGGTCTCTTTTTCAGCATATCCCCTCTCAACAGTCCTGCAATATATATATTCATAATATTGTTTACATTCGTCGACCTTTTTCATAAGGTCCATTCACATCATACATTTACATTTTTGAATTCGCCATAGTTCTTGGCCAGTATAGTCGCGTGTACACGCGGGCAACCTTTACTCCGCCCGAGTGTACACGCGGCCTGTCTAGAGACAGATCGCGTGTACATAGGGCCGACCTTTTAAAGGTCGACGCCCACCCAAAAACGAAAGCAAATGCAAAATTGAAGAATTGAATAGCTAGATAGGGGAGTTTATACTTACTTGGTCCAAGTGGAAGTTTGTTTCGTCCACTGTAGCTCCCATAATCACCATTTTTAGCAAAGGGGGTCTTTTGGCTCCAAAGTCAATTTCCAAATCAATAATGGTGATAATGAGCTGCCAACTTCTATTTATAGACTTTTTGGCCTCCTTTTGTCACTTTTTTGGCCTCCCTTATCAGTTTCTTTATACCAAAAACCCTTTAGAGTGATTTAGGAGTTATATGGGAGGGATTTGATCGGGTATTGGGACACTTTTTTGAGTTTTGATAAAATTTTGACGATCCATGAAATTTTTTCCACGAATCAACTTGAGCATATAGGTTAGGTTACTACCCCGACTTTTGTGTCTCGTTGTCTTTTTCCTCTACCATAGGATCGATCCCATCAAGTTGTGACACAAAACCATCAGATCTGCTTTAGAAGTGTCGCAACTTGGCGGTAGAGCTTACCAGAACATGGATGCCCTAGGTAGGTCCTGGTTGCATTATGGTGTCCATGCTGTCTCTAAAACACTGTAGGCTCGGGAGTCCTTATAGTCTTTCCTGAATATGAGTTTGAGCCTCATTTGCATGATTCTTCTTCACTCTTGATCTCACCCTCAGGACTCCCAAAAAACTAACGAGTCTCCTTTTAAGCCCTTTTCAGACCCTCTAAACATGAAAAGATTGCCGAGCGATCTTGTGGCCTTTCACACTCGTTAAACTGAAATTTCAAGTCACGTCTGTCCGGCGGTAGTTTACCCCTTTTTCGGTCCAGACGGTCAACTGGAAGAACAAAGGTATACTCTATGGAACTTCCGTTCTTTAGAAGAGTACTCTCAGGTATAATTTTATCCCTTTTTCGGGCCTAAGGGACTAAACTTACGAAAAATAAACCTCCACGGAGTCCATAGTTAAGCTCTTTTCAGATTCCCTAAAATTGAAAAGATTGCCGAGTGACCTTATTCTTTCACACTCGTTAAATTGGTCCAGAAGAATATTCCTGACGGAGTCCATAGTTAAGCTTTTTTCAAACTCCTTAAAAATGAAAAAATGGCCGAGTGATCTTGTCCTTGTCACACTCGTTAAAATGGTTTTGAATCGATGTCTAATCGGTGCTAGTTTACCCCTTTTTCGAACCGACTAGACTATCTTCGAAAAAGGTACCCCAATGGAGTCTCCTTTTATG
>ML786830.1:223534-241037 GCA_009831015.1 Picea engelmannii | reverse complement strand
TGCCTTGAGCTTGTATGTTTGCAATACTCGTTCCTCCATTGTAACATAATATTCCTTTATTCTTTTTCCACAATTATTGAAAAGAACAAAAAAATCAAATATACCCCAAAAAGAGGAAGGGAAAAGTATTTTCTTTATTGGCAACATAATGAGTTGCCCTTGGATAACACACATCTGTCCATTTGTTCATCAGACTATGGGATGTAGTATGACCTTAGGAAGCTTTTCTCGCTATATAGAGTTGTGTCCTCCATCGTTTGGTTATCCTTCCAAACATATGGAGAGTTTGCATTGCGTCCTGCTTCGTAGACTTATGATTAACATACATGCTGCCTGAGTCTCATCATTTGTCATGCTATTGTCCAAGGGAAGTTTGTCACTAAGCCTAAGTTGACCCCTTTGCAATATGTCTCTTTCCTGCATACCCAGCCATCCTGAACATCCAATCAAGTCCTTGTTCGAAATCACTGAAGCCTTCAGTCTGATCATCAAGATTATCAAGTCCATGACCGACGAGCCGTCGAAGATCTCTGGGTAGTGCAGTCGTACACTCATATTACACTCCTACCCGAGTTTTGAAGATTTTGAAGTTGTTGCTTGAGCTCTGAAGATCACATCTCCAGCCATCAGGCCGAATCAGCTTCTGGAAGATGGATACTCTATATGTATATATTTATGATTTCGAGATGTAGCTCCGCTGTGTATTGTTCGCGGCTACTCTTTATAGTTATTTGACATGGATATACAATGTATTTGATTGGTAGCCGTGGTTATATTTGATCCCGAGCATGGGTATGCCTGCCTCAGTGAGACATTTGTTATTTTGTAGACGACACCTCCTGGTTCCTGATCCTTGGGGTCAATCGTTCGGCACATCAATAAAGATTGGTAATGTATTTCAGCCATCAGATGCTCTTCTGACCTCACACATTAGGGGGCATCTGTTATAACCCTAAATTGCACCACACATTCTTACCTGACATTAGGCCAACTCATATCCTTTCTTTGCCAAAAACACTGCTTAACAACTCCTTGAAAATCCTCTTTTGTAAAGGCCCATGTGCCCTAACCCATTACTACACATGTGTACACGCTAGCTGACCCAAAACAGCCTGCGTGGAATGAAAAAAGCATGAAAAAAGTGAAGTTGTTGACGGAACAAAAAACTATGGGTGAGTTAACTGAAACTCCCGGCCATGCATGGCCGAGGGTTCGTCCAAATACCTAGCTCCTTCTAGCCTATAAAAGAAGGGGTAGGGGTACCATTTGGAGGAGGAAAAATATAGAAAAGAAACTCTTCTCATTTACGTATTCCCATTGTCCCAACCCTTTAGCCTTTCCTAATGCCAAAGGAGATTTAAAGCAAAGCAGTTGAGGGACAGAAGAAGAGGAGCCCAGGATCAGGTTCAAGGAGCAGTGGCCAGTCTCAACTTTTGTAAGTTGACTCATTTTAAGTAATAAAGAGAAGGCTTTTCCCGTCCCAATTCATGAACTTTTTATGGTTTGATTAGTTTATGTTTGATTTCTATCCCGTTAGTATATAAGTAGTATGCATGCATAGTTGTTGCTCGTCTTAAATGCAGGTCAACTTTGGAAGGAGTATTGCAAACAAGTAATCAAGCACAACGGAGGATCAACATCAAATGCCGGTAACGAGGTAGGTTGATCTTTCCATGCATTTACTAAGAAAATGGGATTTAAATCTAGGGATGGAGGTAGAAAGCAATTTCTATTCGGTCATATCTGCATGCAAAGTATGAACTCTATTTGCTAGTCCGTAGGGTGTTTTTCCCCAACAACACCTGCACATGGTGTGTTTATGTATTTGTGTTCATTGTTATGCTTTCATGTATCGTTCATGTTTTGAATGTATGAACTGGTGAAGTATTGTATAAGTTTTAATTGTTTCTCGTCTTTGAGTTTCGAGTGCAAGGAGTGCGTTGACAGAGGTGAGTTAACCTCAGAGAAGCTCAGGAGAGATATCGTTGAACCTTCATCAACAAAAGTGCAAGGAGTGCACAAGAATAACTCTGTGTTGAGTTTAGAGAGAATCAAAGTTACTGAGAACTCTGTAGAGCTCTGCTAGGTGGGCATCGAGCGGGTGCAAGTGTGCACAGAGGAACTCTTATCGAGTTCAGGGAGAAGAGTATCATAGGAGGATACTCACAGAGTTGTTGAACGCTCTGTAGAAAAGCTCTGGAAGGTGTGCATTTAGCAAGGAGTTTCCAGAAGGGCACAAGAGCCCTTTGGGAGGAAGCATAAGGGTCGAGATCTTTAAGAGACTGAGTAAATCGAAAATCTCAGAAAAGATAATGAATTCAAGAGCGGAAGCGAGATCCAAATAGTCGGGTCCGCAGGAGAAAGTTCAAAGGCCGAAACCTTTGAACATTGACAAAATCTTCCAAGTTGGAAGAATTCAAAAGCTCAAGAGGAGGAGTGACAAAAACCGTCAGATCAGTTGTGGGAAGGAGCCTGGATCATTAGATCTAAGTCCAGTGAACCAAGGAGAGTGCATAGGAGAAATAATGGATCCTAACCATCAGATCTGAGTGTAGAGGATCGACATCCATCCGATCTAAGGTAAAGTGCACGAAGATTAACTCTTATGGGTGCATAGGAGAGTGGACTGGTTAAATTCCCAAAGTCTCGAAGTGAGTAGGGACCATCCATCGTCCAGGCTGATAGGTGGTAGAAGGATGGAGTTTTGGGTGAAAGTACTCTGGGAGGAACGAGTGCAGAGGAGTTGAAACTCCCGAAGCCCGAATAGTCAAAGAGCCGAGAGCTGTCGATATGCAAGGGGACACTTGTCAATAGATTGCGAGCTCTGGGTAAATTGTAGCAAAGTTTCGGTTGAGAACTGAGATTGTCGAAGCCCGAAGAGCCGAAGCGTCGGAGAGCCGAAGACCCGAAGTGAATCTAGGTCGTCTGATCTAGAGGAGATGTGGTGTAAATCTATGAACTTCGGGTAAAGCCCCGAAGTAATTCACAGTCATTAGATCATGGGTGACGTGAAGGGATCACAACCATTGATCTAGAGTGGACACGCGTCAGTGGATTAGCAACTCCAGAAGTTTGACGTACGGAGGAAGGCGAGGT
The DNA here is from genome assembly GCA_009831015.1 of Picea engelmannii. Taxonomy (NCBI): domain Eukaryota; kingdom Viridiplantae; phylum Streptophyta; class Pinopsida; order Pinales; family Pinaceae; genus Picea; species Picea engelmannii. The sequence continues at coordinate 237,941 of ML786830.1, read as the reverse complement.
TTGACATTTGAGATTTCCGAAGCCCAGAAATCCGAAGTGATGACAACCGTTGATGTGAGGGTGGACACTCGACGCCAGATGTAGAACTACGGAAGAAAGGTGGAGGGGGAGAAGTCTGAATTATCGGAGAATATCTCGATCGTTGATCAAAGAGGGAGCTAAAGGACCGTTGATTTGGTTGAGGAGGCCAAAGTCCCAAAGCGGGAGCATAGTCATCGATTGGAGAGACACCCGTCAGCAGATCTTCCATTCCAGAAGATATCCAGTCATAAGAAGCGAGGGTTGAGGATTGAGATTCCCGAAGACCGGATTCTCGGAGGGGATCTTGGCCATAGATTTAGGGAGACAGGTGGCAGCAGATCTTCCACTTCGAAATATTGCCATACGGAGGAAGCGAAAGTTTGAGAGTCAAAACTTCCGAAGGCCGGAAATCCAGAATCAACCACAACCATTGATTTAGATGGGAGCTACGTGTTGATAGATCGTGGAGATCTGGGATCATGCGTGGAAGGTAGAATAAGAAGGAAGGAAAGGGGATTCGATAGTAGCCGTTGATCACATATCATTGCCGAAAGTGAGAGATCAACGGACGAGAAGGATTGCGGGGCCAGGACATGCTCAGACGTTAATTCTCCTTGAGCGGGTCACAATTTCAACCACGGTTTTTACAAAGGGATACGTGGCAGATGGAGGTGAATTGTGGGGCAAAAAGCGGGTTGGTCTAAAACCACTCTTTCCCGTGCCCATAATCACACGTTTGTGCAAGGACACAACCTGAGGCCATATGAAGAAGGGGCTAATCGCAGAAGGAGCTAGCGCCTGAACCTTAGTGTTTTGGTAGCGCGCAGGAATAACTCGCGGGTCTAATAGAACCTGCACACAGAAGGAAAATGGGCCTATGTATAATTGATTTGGGTTCAATCAGGAGCTCGAAGAGTCAATTCGACTCATAAATTAGAAAGATCCTAGACCGGGAGGTCGCAGAACCCTAGGAGGGGAGGGGGTCTACATCAGATGGCCTTGGCCAGAAGTCATAAAAGCAATATTGACCATCCAAAGGAACCCTATTCTCATACTACCTACTCCATATCCTCCAAATGTGGCATGTGTATTTCCTTACAAACTGACTAAGAAAATAAACAATGCCACGAAACATAGAAAAACATGTAAAGATAACCAAAACTCTAGTCCATGAAGGTACACTTCAAGCATATCCTCATGTGTTTCCTAGCCATCTATTTTCATGTGCTCCTCATTCTCCGATTTGAAGACTGTATAAACATTTATTGCACTATCATCCAATTCCTTTGCATGAGGTAGCAACATACCTTAATTACCTTCTGAGGTCAAATGACCATTGGAAGATGGGTTCTACAAGCAACTAGCATCCAAAGGATGGGGTGGAAACAAATTTAGCAACAATGCCAAGATGGGTGATGATTTTGCTGAACATATGCTGGAGAGAACAAACCCATAGGCTAAGATCTTCATCTTTGCAACGATGGATTCTCATAAATGTAGCAACCCTCGTGTTCCCATTACATAATTGTCACTAGATCCCTAGTATTATCCATTATGATATATTTATCTTTTTTAACATGACTAGTTAACTCTTCCTTCAATTTGTTTCATTTCCATGTCCAATTGATTTTGCTACATTGGGCTTATATAGTGTATTTGCTACATTTTCCTTAGTCCTCGCTTAACATTTTCATGTTCACAAAGGATGCAACAACCACTCCAATAGTGGCAATGTACCATCACCCAAAGTGCAATAGCCAACCAAGATCACTGCTTCTTTACCACTACCTGAATCAGTAAAGGAACATCACCCAAGCAAAAACCTAAAAATGACATACAGATTGTCAGACCAGGCTATCAACCTGCCACATGATTCTTTCTAACCTAGAAGGATGGGCCACAAACAAAGTCATGATCTAGGAGTGACGACCCATGAGTGAGCGACCATGAACACTCACCGCTTGACCAAGAACTGAACCATGTTGAACCAATATTGTCGCCATGAATGCTTCACTCTATAATGAGGGTGAGGAACATTCTTACGTAGAGAACTAAATTAACTCACATTTGTAACGTACCCAACCACCTTTGTAAATTGTTTGAGGTGACATGGTACTCAAAACTCCACCAAAATTTGATTCTCATATTAAATGTAAATTGAAAATTGATTTCATTGACTAGACATAGAATTCAACAACCAAAGCAAAGCTACAACAACCGGTCACATTCAATTTCAATTCTAATACATACATTCATTCATACAGTGCTTCATCCATGATTATGCACATTAAAGATATAAACACATAACTAAACAAACTAGAAAAATAATAACATTTCAGAACATAAACACAATAATACAAAATTCCATGACACAATCATATTACTTATGTTTCTGTGAAAATAATTCTCCAACTAGCTACAAACAAACTTACATTCCACCCAACCTTAGGCTCTCTATCACACTTACTATTTCTATGATAGGGGCCACCCCCAAGCTGAGGTTATGAATCCATAAGGGTGAAGTCCTAAGGTATGGATTTAAGTCTTCCTATTCATCACATAACTAGAAAACTTTCATGTGCAAGGAATCCCTCTACAACTATCCCAATCAACCAACACTTTTCTCCCTCAGCTTGCAAAACACTAGGAATGGGATCCCCTTCTCTGCTAAATAGTCCCTCAAGCTATCCCAATTCCCTTGTAGTGTTTTAACATAAGCTTGCTAGGGAATCTCTCTATAGGACTATTAATTGTAGGACAAATTCCCCTCTACCTCAAGCATCAATCTAATCACCAACATATTTACAAGAATATTATGGTTGTAATTCCTCACCAAATCCCTCTCATAGCAGCACTATAATCATATTGTAAGTAAATGAAACAACATCACAACCATGTATGACGATACACTACAAGGTGCCACAAAATAAAACTTTCTTCTATCCTTCCATATGCACAACAATTTGTACCACAACAATGTTGTACCCCCCTTCTTGCTTGCTCCAATTTACATCTATATTTGCATGTTAAGAACTCACCACATGTATTCAAGTGAAGACAATGTTTCTCCTTTAATCCCAAAGCTCGGGATCACTTAAATAAAGGTTAGTTAATCAAGGTTTTATAATCAAGGGTTTTATAATCAAGGGTTTTAATGATCCAGATTTATGAGCGGAACGAAATGAAAACACATATCTATAATATTAACACAAAGACATATTGAATAATAACATAGATACAATAAAACTTGACTTCTATTAAATAAGAAATGTGTTGAAACTGTAAAATGCAGACTGAAACAAGCTTGCCAGAATGGTGGTAGCTTATCTCTGAGAAGAGATGTGACGACTACACTCATTCGCAAGAAGACGAGTACAATGAGGCTCCAAAATATTTTTTACATCAAACATGAATTACCAAACCCTAGACATCCAAAAACCTAACCCTAGGAGATGAAGTGCCAAAAATCATGTGGGCCCCGTTGGGGTAAGTTGGTACATCAACTTCCCGGGGTCGTAACTGTTGCATACGATCTCCGTTTTAGGCGTAAGATAGGCCGTTGGAAAGCTCTATCCGAGGACTACACATTATGCTGTCACATTTTAATTTACAAATGGTGACTATGGCAGGCCCAAAAAACGTTGTTTAGGGCCTCAAAATGGCCCCACAAGTTTAGGACCCGAAAAGCTAGAAAAAAACTGCCAAGATGAAAACTGAAATTGCCAAGATGAAATTTGTACGTGATCCAGTTGGAATAGGCGGGTGGCCACCGATATCCACCTGGATCAATCCTCCCCCCTTAGGAAGTAATGGTCTCCATTGCGTTGAGTTCCCCCATCATATGAGGAAGTTTCTGTTGAATGTGGCCCCGGGTGAGCCACTTGCCTTGGTGTAGGAGTTGCTCTGCTTTGAAAACACGATAAAGATGAAACTGTTGTTGGAGAGTGCCCTTGACCTGTGTGTTCACAATCTGATCAGTAAATGCATGTTCCATACAATCAGGGTTGAAATCTGTTGATTTCAATTTTTCTGCTACCTTTGAGGTGTCCAATAATGGTGGAAAGTATGGTCGAAGGAGATCCACATTAAACACTGTGTGCAATCCAAGGAAGGGGGGAATGTTGAGCTCAAAAGAATTGTCACCCACATCCTTGGTGATGGTATAAGGTCCATAGCGGAGTGGAAGAAGCTTATGATGGGGTCCTGTAAGGCGTTCTTTCTGCAAGTGCAACCAAACTTTATCTCCCACCTGAAACTTGTGTGGCACTCGATGTTGATCATGGCATTGCTTGTACTTGGCATTGGACTTCTGCAAAATATCATGAACCTATTGTCGGATGTGCTGGATTCTTTCAATGAACCAGGTGGCTTTATCGGCTTCAGTTTTCGCATGGGATGTTTCTTCCTATGTGGGCGTAAGGGGTAGTGCAACATCCATGGGATCCAATGGTTGAAATCCCAACCCCACCTAAAAGGGACTGTGGCTGATTGAGCTATGTATGGCTCTATTGTAACTGTGATGAACGTAGGGAAGACTCTCATCCCATGTGCGTGGATTCTTAGAATTGTACATGCACAAAATATGCACGATCATCCTGTTGACGACCTTGGTCTGGCCATCCATTTGGGGGTGGAAGGCCGTGGATTTGGTGAGCTTGGTGTCCAACCATGAAAAAAGTCCCGACTAGAATTTCCTGAGGAACTAGGTATCTCGATCAAAGATGATGGTTTGTGGTATCCCAAAATGTACCCACACTCGTTCGAAGAAGAGCTTGGCAATGGCCTTTGCTATGACACTCTTCTTGCAGGCAACCATAAACACCATCTTGGAAAATCAATCAACAACCATGAAAACACAGTCATTTCAATGCTTGGTTGAAGGAAGGACCGACATGTAGTCCATCGAGATGGATTCCTAAGGCCTGTCAAAATTAGGCAGAGGGGTGTACATGCCTTGTTTCTTAATGGTCGGTTTGGTAATGGTGCGTTCCGTGTAGGACCTGATATACTTGTAGATATCTTGTCAGAGTTTTAGCCAATAGAAATGTTGCTACAACACTGCCACTGTCTTATCTACGTCGAAGTGTCATGCCACCTGACTGTAGTGAGCTTCCCAAATAATCTTTGCATGCTCGCTTGATGGGACACAAAGATGGCCTAGATGGCACAATAACTTGTCCTACAGATGAAAATCAATGACAACTGTGTTTGTGCCCAACATCTGGTAGGTAGTGGCAAAGTCAGGATCTCCCTCATAGAGTTGGGGCCATCTGGAGGTCTCATGTCCGCAGAAGTGTAACATTGTGGCTAGTGCGACAACTGGAGGTCAGATGAGGAAGTCAGTGACGCAGTTGGTGCTCCATGTCTTATTATTGATGTTGAGATGGAACTGTTGCAAGTATGTGGACCACTTCTGATGGCGATCATTTTTCAATTTGCCTTGTGTCTACATGAACTGCAGAGGCTTATGATCAATGTGGATGACTGTATCCTTCTTGAGAATGCAATGACTCCACTAGTGGAAATCTTGTACAATGGAGTACATTTCTTTGTCGTAAGTGGGGTACTTACGAACAATATCTAATAATATATCACTATGATAGGACATAGGATGTCCATGCTGGGTGAGCACTGCGCCCACAACATAGTCTAAAGCATCTGTCTCAATCTCAAATGACTATTGCAGGTCTGGTACTGAGAGCATTGGGGTTGAGCACAAGCGTTGCTTCAAATCACCGAACACTTTCTCTTGCGACTGGGCCCACATGAATTTTTCCTTGCCATTGCCCCTGGTCACTTGGATAAGGGCCCATGCAATGTGGAAGAATCCCAACACGAACCTGTGATATAAATTGGCAAGGCCTAAGAAGCTTTAGAGTTCAGTGAGTGTGGTTGGGCCTGGCTAGTCACGAATGACCTGGATTTTGGCTGGATCGACATGCACCCCATGCTCATGAACAATGTAGCCTATGTACCAGACCTTGTTCATGCTGAAGGAACATTTTTCCAAATTTTCATATAGCTTGTGTTGCCATAAAGTGTGAAAAACCCGTTGAATGTGTTGCAAGTTTTCCGCCCAATTCTTGATGAAGATGAGGATGTCACCCAAATACACTACCATAAAATAATTGGTGAAAGGCCGTAAGATATCATCCATCATCCTTATGAACGTTTCTAGGGCATTTTCCAAGCCAAAGGTCATGACCAACCATTCAAAAATACCTTCTTTGGACTTGAAGGTAGTCTTCCATACATCAGTCTGCTCTATTGGAACCTAGTGGTAGCCCAACTTCAGATCAATATTACTGAAGTATTTCCCCCCCTTGAGTTGGTTAAGGAGATCGTCAATTCAAGGAATTGAGTATTGGTTCCTAACTGTGATTTTATTTAGGGTCCAATAATCAATGCAGATTCGTTAGAACCCATCTTTCTTCTGCACAAGCATGATTGGGATTCCACAAGGTGATGAGCTTTGACGGATGTGCCCCTTTTATAGAAGCTCTTAGTTCTGGTGCTTAATTTCCTCATTTTATGATAGAGAGTGACGATAGATTGTCCCATTCGGTAACGATGTGTTGAGGGTCAGATCGATTGAGTGCTTGACCTGGCAATGTAGAGGTACCCCAGTGGGGGAGGAGAAGATGTCTTTGTATTCTTCCACGACCTTATCCACTTGTTTCTGCTGCATGGAGAGACTTGTCATGGAGGCCATGGATGTGGTTACAACCTTCCGCTCACTTTGAGCATGAATTACGAAAGAAGACAAACTTCCCAGTCTAAGAGATGACCTTCCTACATTGATTGGCAGAGATTAAGTAAATGATGGTAGACGGGACTACCTCTGGTATATTGTATAATATCATGTCCAAAGTAACAATAACACTATGATGCCTAAACTAATATACAACATGACATTTCCATAAACAAGGTTGGGCCAAAACAACATCACAAAATTCAATGGGGGCGACATCACACAATACCTCATCTTTGGAGGGCTTGATGTCGTAGGGAAGGCGACATTGTTGGCTGATGCAAAGATCGATCCCTTGGCGGAGATATCCGATGGTGTATGACTGTAGGTGTGGTGATGTTGGCAGATCCAACCATTTGACGACCTCTGCTGAGATGAGGTTCTTCTGGCTACTGCTATCAATGATGAAGTGCAGTGGAGTACCCTTCACCCACATTTGTGAATGAAAGAGGTGCTCATCTTCCTCTGGTTCATCAGGTTTGTCGAGCTAGACTTTGGTGGTGGTAACAACGATGGCACTGGGTTCTGCATCAATGGTTTGTCTCCCTTTTTCTGGTTCTGACTCCAAGTCAGAGTCTGCATCTGATTCAGAGGCTTTCACCTTGGCCACCTGTTGTTCCAGAGTCTATACTTAAGGCTTATAAGTACATTGTCTAGGCATCCGAAAGTGAGTAAGGGGTAGAGAAGAAAGAAATGTCAACCTTCGGCAAGGGAAACTAGGGTTGATTTCTAGGTTGTTGTCTAGCTTCCAATTGTTCTTGGATGTTTATGTCCCTTTCAATCGTTGCCCACGAATGTTCCAGTTCTACCTGGGTAGTGGCTATTTTAAGAATAGTATCAAAAATATTCAAGGCAATATGTGTTTGATCTGATAGTCTGGGTTCAATATTAGGCTGTCTTTTCACTGGGACAGTCATAGAGGAACAAAATGATAAGAAAATCTCAAAGAATTTTTTTAGATGCTGTCTCGATTTCGGTCGTATAAAGGAGAGTTATAGCTCTGATGGTGGAAATAGGATGCAAACCAAAGGCCCTTTCCCGTAACTGAGTTATATTTTAATAAATGTGTATGAGGTGTAAGAAAAACATTAAGCTGTCTATCATGTAAGGCTCCTATCAAGGGAGAATCTCACTTATAAACAGAAGAAGAAAAAAGAGAAAGAAGTAACCTGATGAAGCATAATATATATATAGAAATCTAAAATGTTCACTGGTCTTATACCTGCTGATAGCTGGTACAGAGGAAAAACGGTAAACAATATAGAAAACTACAATTTATTCACTATAGTAGAGGTTGTACTAAATTATAGCGAAACATTCATCAGATACATATATGAAATGAAATGAAATATGAAAATATAAGGAGACAAACTCATAACATAGTCATGACGGAATCGAGAATATTCGAATTTGCTTTATATTAACTCTCGAGGGAGAAAAAATCTCTATTACAATCAACCCAAAAAGGTCCAGCCTCTTTTTCTTCCTTCTATTGTATATTTATACAAATTTACATATGATGGAATCCCAATCGTTCCAGGATTTTCAGTTACAATGAGAAGGAGATCAATCATTTCATTTCTTTATCCTATGTCTTTATTTGGTACCAGAAGCCTTCCCTCTCACATGTTCGGTACAAGTGACACATTTTTCCACCAGCCAAGATATCAACCTTGAAGGTTCCGCTTGACAATTGGCCTAAAAAATGTAACAATCTCTGACTAATTGCAGCAACCTTTCTTCCATCTGTCGGTCTAGGGTGTCAATAGCACATAATTGCACACTTGGTTTAATAATACATTTATCTATTTGAACTATGTCTGCCAGAGTTACTTGTGAGACTTCAACCGAATCTCTTTCTTCTTTCTCATTTATATCAAGCGAGAGTTTCGCCATATTCATTTGACTCAGCGTCTCAACATTACTCTCGCTATCAATGCCTAACAGATTTCCATCTATAGAACCGAAATCCTCTTCACAGGATTTCCTTACCTTCTTGGCTTCTGATATGCTGCGTTCCCATTCTTTCAACAAAATATTACCTCGGGTCTATTTCGAAATGGAAAACTTGAAACTATTTGCCGATTCACTGTTTGTTGTAGCTATTACAGACTTTTGAAATGCGACTTGAGCTGCTCCAGCTTCTCTCTCTCTGACAGATAATTTTTCTGATACTTGATCAATAAGCAGACAATTGTCCCGAATCGTCTCTACCTTGGCAAGTAAACTTCGTTGGGCTGCATAAACCCTGCTCCAAATCTCCATAGCCTGGGACTGAAATATCCCGATATTTATAACTTGGATTTCGGCGAACTCTAATCTAACCTGTAGCTTCCCTATCAAGTCTCTTTGTTGGCCTACCTGTATTTGACTGGTCTGAGCTACCAACTCTTCTTGTTTGAGCTTAGCTTTGAGCAACTTGATTTCCTTTTTATCGACCATCCTTGCTTGTTCTATTCCTATGTTCGCTTGGTCCTTGGCAGCTTCTTCTACTGTGGCTAGTTTAGCTTCTAAGGTTTTGATGAGGCGATTTTTTCGCTTCAGCTGATTTTTCAAAACCCCGACTGAAAATTGGTTTGCCGTAGCATACGCCCCTAATGTCCCCGCTATTTCTGTCGCAAAATCTTCCTTCTTCTTATCTTTCCCATCTGTCAACACCTTAAATTTCTTGGCCGTTGATCCTGCTTCTTGATATAATTCTCTTCTTACCACAACTTTTCTCTTTTTATCAAAAAGAACTCATTTGGAGGGAGCTCTTCCATCCTTATAGGTCTCAATTCTTCGTTGAAAATCCACCCTGCGTCTATGTTCCCTTGAGTTGATTGTAAGGGAGTAATGGAGGTGATGGGATCTCCGATTTGCTTAGCTGACTGGCCTGGAGTGGTAACTGGAGTCTGCTTTTTCGACGGATCAGGAGTTTTTATTTATGGTTTCGGATTCTTAGTTTGCTCCTCCCTGTCCTAGTGTTCTTCTTGTTTGGGTGTCGAATCTTTTGAGCCTTCAGATTCTTTTTGCTGCACCTCTACTGTTATTGGATTTTCACCCCGCAATACTGGGGGAAGACAACTCCACCGATGTTCTTTGAATTTTAAAACATCGGCCCTTTCTTCAGGAGCCAGGGCTTGTATCTGAGCCAAAACCTTGGCATAATATCTCCTGCCTCGGAAAATGTCATTCAAGGGTGAATTTTCATGCTCAAACCTTTTAAGCCCACAATTGGCTAAGTGGTTACTTACGACCCTATGTAGATCGTGCTTCTTGAATTCAACATGAACCAATTTCAGGTCTTCCAGGGCTACTGCTTTAGCTTTAGCATGCCCAAAATCTAACAAAGAATAAGAATGTAGATGAATAGGAAAAGGTGGCCATACATTTTTAGAATATCCCTTAAGCTCCTTGCTTATGCCACTGATGACGGTTTGTCTGGCAACCTCACGGAAAGCCAGCCTATCGGGTATGAATAATGGCAAGGCATTCAGAGGAATAGAAGCGTCGAAAACCCTGAGATATGAAAATTCTGCTTCCACGTACCAGTCGACTATACTGCTCAGATTTACCACGATACTGTCTGAGATCCTGGGTGGCGTGTGGCCGAAGATAATTACATGCAGCGGTACCATCACCCAGTTAAAGATTTCATACACAAAATCCGAGGCTTTGTCTTCCCACAGCTTTGAATGGTAGACGTGGATGGGCTCAGCCTCCGATGGAGTCCAGCTCCAACTCATCAAGGGAAAAGGTGTCAGAAAACACACGACGTCCATGATATACGTGGACATAAAGAATGAAGCAATCTTTCTGCTCTCCCTTTGCGCTCGATACTCTATAACTCGACTGGTCAAACTATTAGACAATAGTTTATCCCAGTCGAAGGAACAGCCTTCGGCGACCGTGTGAATTAGAGGCACCCACTGAAGAAAAAAATGTGTGGTGTCCTCTCTCCCATATAATCTGCAGGTCATCATAGCGATATATTTGAACTGTGGTTCCAGAGAAGCTATTGAATATATACCATTACGGTCTACCCTGAACTTCGCAGGGTGTGAAACCCAATCTTTGATTGAACCAGACATAGTCTTGTTGTATTGCACACATTCCTTCTGTTTAAAATTCTCCAGGAATTCGGAATTGTAAACAAAGTCCGACACGACTGGAAACTTGTACATAGCCTGCAATTGTTCAGGTCTGAAAGTCCCAATGGTGACCCTCTGCTTGTTGATGATGGATCTGGTTGGTATATCTATGTGGTCTAACGCCCACCGGACCATATCGTAATAAGGGAGCAGACGTCGCCTAGCCGCTACTTTATGCATTTAAGTCTGGACGATGATCTTATACTTGGTGATCAGGTCGTCTTTTTCATTTTCACTGGAATCATCCGAAACATCTACCAATTCAGATCCGAAACATCTACCAATTCAGACTGTAGAACCTTAGAAATATATGACCAGATCCTGACAGAGTCAACACTTCGAGGCGAAGTATCAGAAACGTTGTCTGAACCTTGTCCTGAAACCTCAACAGTGGCTTTAGACGCTTTTCGTGGGGCCATGGCGGGGGATTCTACTTTAGCTCTCCTACGATAACAATATGTATACATACAAAACTTAGTTCGCTCTAGAAAGGTTTTCTCTGCGTAGAATAGAAATGAAATTTGTGACAACAAATAAAAGATTCATGCCTTCAACCATTTAAAACTAGGTCGTCCTTAGGAACATAACGGTCAAATTGTTCTTAAGTTTAGCAATAAAAACCAAATCCTTACTTGTCGATTCACCTCGTTTCCAATTAATGTCTTAGATTTTGACAGTTCGTAATGCAAGTTGGCGCAAGGAAAGTTTAAAATTTCCTCGGAGACTGTGCATATTAATTTGTATTAAAACACTGCAAATACTGGCTTAGCTTAATTAATCAGGCCTTTTTTAAAAGTTAATTAATCTTTCGGCACTCGCCTCATCGGGAGCTTTCGCTTTAACCCTTTGAACCTCTAAGACCCGAGATTGCGATAATTAGCTTTGGTTAATAAAAAACATAACCATGATTAGGCGTTTAATTAATTACGTTGTTATTTATATCGCGACTTCGTGACTCAGAGCTTAGAAGGTATAGCTTCCGGGAGGCTCGTATGCCGAGTTGCGAAATCGCAAGATCGTGACTTCGCGACTCAGAGCTCAGAAGGTATAGCTTCCAGGAGGCTCGTATGCCGAGTTGTGAAATCGCGAGATCGCGATGATATGATTTAATTAAATTGGAGGATAAACCTAGATTAAGTGTTTAATTAATTACGTTTCTATCTTTATCACGACTTCACGACTCGGGGCTTTGACGGTGTAGCTTTTGAGGGAAAACATGCCGAGTTGCGAATTCCCGACTGAGCTTAACCGCAACTGAACTTCTTACCTTTACACTAACCTGGGTTACTTAAAACCAGAGTCTCGCGGTTTCAGCTATCGGGGTTATGACGGTAAGACTTTTGGAGCTAGCAAACACCGAGACACGAAATCCTGATGATGTTTAACTGTGGTTTAGAGTATCTTTACTCTCGGTACTGATTTGGGTAAAATTTTTAAGACTATTTCGTCGTTTCGCCCCTCGGGATTTGTAAACTATGTGATCTATAACTTCCGACATGCGACATCCCGAGGTTAAGAAGTAGAGACTCATTTAGACGATTAAAAAAAATAAATCTTGCCTTAAGAGTACGATAACCGTCGCTGTTTGCGCGATGAGACTTTTGAGATTTTGGGGAAAGGAAAGGAAAATACAAAAACCATCTTTCGATTTCAAGCATTAAGATAAAAAAATTAAAAAAAGGCTAAAAAACAAAGGCAGCTCCAACATAGGCTCCAACTAGGGATCCCATTTTTTTGCAAGATGGGAAGAACAATAGACCACGTGCCTATATTGGGTAAATGGAGTCAATGGCTTTAATCCAGCGAAGATGTTCCTTAGAACATGATACCGAAGGGGAAAGGGACTTCGTCTTTTACCTTCGAAAAGCTTTGAAAAATCAGATACTTATTGCACTTTACTGTAGTCCCTTTCACGACTTTCTCCTTCTCGTTACCGGATTCAGGTCTGCGTTAAGCAATCAAAACAATTTTAGGAGACCCAATAGATCTTGTGGCTATCGACTTGCATCAAAAGAAGAAAAATATATGTTTTTAATCAGGAAGCCCTGTCTGAACTTGGGATGTAGATCAGGTTTTAAAAAGAATTGGTTACCAGAGTAGAGTGATATTCATGTATAACAGCCTTACAGATATCTCAGATATTTCTTCATTGCTAGCGATCCTATTCAGTACCCCGGTGAAGTTATCTAGCTCTTTTTACTGAATTTCCTTTCACCACTTCGGAATATATTTATGCATTTAAATGCTGAGACAAGGGCAATCATTTCTGAATTTCCTTTCATCGTCTTTTGGACTAGATGGGGGCAATCATTTCTGAATTTCCTTTCACCACCTGTCTTATAATTTTCTTTTTTAGAGCGCGAAGATGGGGACAATCAGTTTATATGAGGGCTGATATCTGTGTAATATTTTGCATTATATGTCTGTCAACTTACTTTGATTACTCGGTACCAACCTTTCCTTAACCTTCACAACACCTTCTTTCGCAGGGAGAAAGGGAAAAATTAACTTTTTTGGGGTGTTCTATTTGAGCAAACCCGTAACACCCAAGTACAAGATGCTAAGCAAATAATCATTTATTAAATACATTTACACACGAACAACTTTGATTTAGCATTATTTCATTGATTTTTATTTACACATTTATTCTACATCTTCTCAATGATAAATCTAATAACATGATGAAATAAGTAGTAGGCTAACTTTAAGATTTAAGAACTTAAAACATAAGTATACTCAAAACATCAATAACAAAATATCACTGAAAAATACCTCCTCCTTAGCTTGTCGAAGCTCACCGGTTGTACTGTAGTCCTGGGCGCTTCCAAGCATTCTTTTCCCGCTTGCCCAGAGTGAAACAACGGAATCCTCCCTCCCAACTAGGAGCCTAGCCGGCTTCCTAGCTCCAAGAAACCTTTCGATTTCTTGGCCCTCCGTGCCCGTGACCCCAAGAACAACAAAGCACAAATGCTCAAAGGAAACTATCACAAGAATCATCTCTTCCAAAATGTCACAACCTCTCATCATGCTCCAACCTCCCCATCCCCTCATCTCTTCTTCTTCTCCCTATTTATCAAGTTTCCATACACACTTCCCCAAGTCTCCTCAACCACCTCATCATTATCCATCCACCTCCCTTATCTATATATTTTGGGAAAATATTAAAATAAAACTAAATATAAATGACTTGTATTAAACAACAATAAATAAACTAAAAAGTCTTTATTCTCATGCTAGATAATAAATGTTATTTGATAACTTTCTCCAAAATGTACATAACACTCCACCATGCTCATTTAATTCATCACACCCACCTATCTATCAAAGTCAAGAAGTATTTAATGTTTCTAGATATTTGCATGCAATATAATTTACATATTCAATAAACATTCAATTAAATAGTTAATAATTTATTTTAATAATTAATACATTAATTACTTATACTAGTATACATGGGTAGGGTATGTGTGCGTAGCTAGCAGACACATATCTCATGCATGTA
>ML786830.1:187530-223133 GCA_009831015.1 Picea engelmannii | reverse complement strand
AGTACAACTTATAGAACACAATATCTTCTTGATGTCTACGACATCCCAGTTACCTCAATACTATAGTCATTTGGCTATCACATAGCTCATCATCCTGTAGGTTAGTTCACCAATAACACATATTGATGTAGATACATCACAAACTTATATAAGAATCCAATTTTGTATGGACGTCCAATTAAGAAATGTTTTTCCTATTTACATCAGGCATTGCATCTATTATACATTCACAATATAACGTGAATTGGTATACCTGTACTGAACTTGCCCATTTTAATTTTCATGTTTAACAAATCAAATAACTATCTTTTTCATGAGCATATATCATGTAACATACAAATAGGCCTAGAGGTACACATCTCAATGTCTAACAAAGTCTAAGTGACTCCAAACAAATGCTAAACTTTGAATTATCAAGATTAGTAAACAACAATGTTCTAACTACCTAAGGTCAAAATATGGGGCATTACATACACCTCAATCCTCCGAAACTGTTAAAAAACCTAGAAAAGTCAAGATCACTTAAGCGTCACTTTGTTTAGCAAGGGACCGAGGAGTTGTGAAGACTAGCTTACTTTTCACAATCTGCTTTGAAGCTCTCGAGGTTAAAACGTAATCTCTTCTCCCTACGTATGATAAACCGAAAAGATGCTGGCTTTTCAAAGGCAAACTAGAAAACAGAAAAGGATGACATATGGAGATCTATAAACTGAAAAAATAGAGGTCAAAAAATCAAAACTGACTCTTGAAAATCTTTTTTCGAGGGCGCTTTACTTTGAGTGACTTGTTTATTTCATCTTATTCTTTCGTAAACGATTAACCATGGAAATGTTCTTTTATTTATTAGTTCAGATGATGTTCCTGTATCTTATGAGGTTATCTTGGTTTTCTTTGATAGCCCTTCAGAACAAGTCTTTTAGGAAATCTCACCTTTACCTTGCCGTTTCATTTTCTTTCCAAAATATCAAAAAATCTTTTTTATCACCTCTTTAAGCCAATTGATTTTTCGATACACGACTTTCTGTGTATCTCTCTTGCTCGTTTTGTTTGCAGCTGGAAACCTGTAAAAAGGAAAATATGAAGGTCATCAAGGCTTTTTGAAAGGTGTCGAAAATTTACGAAGGGGAAAGAAAGTTAAAATAGCAATGCAAAATGAAATATATATACATATGTAAAAAATTCTATATATGAATATACAAGTTTTTTTTTTTTTTTTGCCGACTGCTTGTGTCATATAATGATTTAGGTAACGCCCGTTGACATGGGCATTAAGGATTTCACCGTCTAGATTTTCTAGTAGGAAAGAATTTTTTCCTTCGAGAGCCGAGACTCTGAATGGCCCATACCAGAGGTGATCGAATTTACCATGTTTCGTTTTTTCTTCCCTCCTCGCATCCCACCTTAATACTAAATCACCTGGGAGGAAATCTCTGTCCTTTTCCCTACGGTCGAATAATGCCTTCATGTCGTCTTGATACTTCTGCAACCTTTCATCTACTTTGACCCTGTGCTGTTGAACCTCGATTAGCTGGTTTATCCTCCTGGTGACATGATTATGTTCTTCTTTCTGATCTTGCCACAATTTCATCACGGGAAGTGCTAAATTTATAGGTAGCACCGCATCTGTCCCATATACCATCTGAAAAGGGGAAATGTCGATAGACTTTTAAGTGCCTATTCGATTCGCCCACAAGGCGTACTTTAAATGCACATGCCAAGACTTTTTGTTTTCATCCAACACTTTCTTAATTTTATTGATCAGGCTCTTGTTAGACGACTCGACCAATCCATTTCCTTGGGGGTAGTACGCTGTAGAATGGCCAAGAACGATATTATACTTTTGGCAGAAGCTGATCATAGCCATAGATTTGAAAGCTTGGGTATTATCTGTGACTATCTTTCGGGGGCAGCCAAATCTTGACAAGATATTGTCTTCTAAGAAATCTATTACCACCGAGTCAGTTGCCCTTTTGGTTGGAATAGCTTCTACCCATTTAGTAAAGTAGTCTGTGGCAGTTAATATCCACTTGTGTTGGGTGCTAGAATGTGGAGTAATCTCTCCTATAAAATCTAGCCCCCATTGTTGAAAAGGGGCTTCAGTTTTGACCGGAACTAAAGGTAGCGCCGAGAGTTTCTATTTGCCTGCAAATAGCTGACAAGGGTTACGGGCGCGGACCTTGGCGTCAACGTCTGAGAAAAGTTTTGGCCAGTAATACCCAGCCCTCAGAATTTTGTAAGCTGTGGCCCTCCAAGCGTGATGTCCTCCACATATTCCTTCGTGAAATTCACTTATAACCCTTTCTGCTTCCGATTCGACTAAGAAAATTAACAAGAAACCGAGTGGGTCTTTCCAATATAGTTGGTTTTAGGCAATACAATACTTAACCGCATGAAGCTTTAAATTCCTGGCTTTTGATGGCGATAGTTCACTCGGGCATTTTAGAGTCAGCAGGTAGGATACTATGTTTCTGTACCATTCTGATGATACAAACTTCTCCTCGATCTTAATTTCATTTGTTCGTTCATCAAGCTCGTTTATGTTCATGTCTTCCTCACATTCCTACATGCAGTTTATATCCAGAGCTATGAGATTTGATTCAGCCAAAAGTTTGGCCAGGCCTTGTCCCTTTATCAATTTAGTAGGTTTGATTTCCAGGTCAAATTCTTGAATCTTGGCAAGCCATCGTCCTCTTTTCCCATCGCTGTTTGGTTGTACCAAAATGTCTTTCACAGAACTTGTAGGTACGTACGTGATTATCTTGGAGTGTAATACATATGTTCTAAATGCCTTAAATGCTTTTACCATGGTGTACACTTGTTTTTCTATTATATCATATTTAAGTTCTGTGTCTCTGAGGCTCTTGCTGAAAAAGGCGATCGGCTGTTCAAAACCCTCTTCGTTTTTTTGGAGGAGCACCGCAGCAATCGTGTATTTGGAGGAAAATGAGAAAATAAGAAAATCTTTTAGATAATCGGGGCTTGCCAATACATGTGCCTCGGCTATGACTTTCTTAATGTGTGCAAATGACGCTTTGGCCTCTGTTGTCCACTTTACTTCGCTGTTCTTTTTCATCATATCTGTGATCAATTTTACAATTTCAGCGAAATTTGGGATAAATCTTCGTAAAAAAATTATTTTTCCTAAGAAAGATTGAATCTCTTTTACATTTCTAGGAATGTTTATAGTGTCTATCGCTTCAACCCTCTTAGGATCAATCTTAATTCCATCCTTAGATACAATATGACCCAAAAGTTTACCTTCTTGCATGGTGAAGTGTGATTTCTTGGGGTTTAAGGACAAACCAAACTTGCGACATTTTTCGAATGTTTCTTTAAGATGTATCAAATGCTCTTCATCGGATTTGGAGAAAACCGTTAAATCATCGAGATAGATGACTACGAACTTATCCCTCTCTCCAATGAAAGCGATGTCCATAGTGCGTTGGAACGTGGCTCCTGCATTCATCAAACTGAAAGGCATTTTATCATACATGAACGTACCCCAAGGGGTAGTAAAAGCTGTTTTTTCTTTATCTTGTTCATTCATGGCAATTTGATTATATCCAGAGAAACCATCAATCATAGACATTCTGTTTGCCCCAACTACCCTTTCTAGCACGTGATCCATTTTAGGTAGCAGATAGTTGTCTTTAAGGGAGGACTTATTTAGATTTCTAAAATCTACGCACAGTCTAATTTCCCCACTCTTTTTTCTGATCGGGACCAGGTTTGCCACCCAGTCGGAATATCTCAGAGGTACTATAATTTTTGCCTCTAAAAGTTTCTTCACTTCTCTCTCGACCACAGGCAATAAAATGGGGTTGAGCTACCTAAGCTTTTGTCTAAAGGGTTTGACCCCAGGCTTTAGAGGTATCTTGTGATCGATCATGGTAGTGTCGTTGGTTCTTAACTCATCATAAGACCAGGCGAAAACATCTTTAAATTGTCTGAGTAGGTCCTTATACTTGCATTTTATTTTAGGGGGGAGGAGTTTAGATATTTTAACCATCCTGGACTCTTCTTTGGTTCCTATGTCACAGTCTTCAACCTCTTCTGGTTGGGGTTGTAAGGTGGATTTTACAGGTATGTCGTTTTGATCAAACAATCTTTCCAGAGGGATCAGTCCTTTCGAAATATGGTTATTTTTTAGGACTAGCATGCGATGATTTGCAATTTTGTCTTGGAAAGCTTGAGGGTCCTCCCCTTCTTGCATGATCCATATATGGTCATTTTGATTTTCTTGATCTGCGTGAGTTTCAGAAAATTTGCCTAATGCTTCAAGAAACTTCTTAATTTGTTCATCATCCTCAAAAACTTGCCAGTGCTGGATATTATCCGATATAGATGGTCTGTGTCTTATCTCTATGCGATACTTCAATTTAAAGGTTGTAGGAGGAGTGAAAGTTGAAGCTGCTTTAGCTAATGCATCAACCTATAAGTTTTCTGTGCGTGGGATGAAGTGGACATTTACAGATGAGAAAAAGTTGTCCATCAGATCCCAGGCACAATTTCTGTATGATCTTAATCTGGGATGCTTGGCTTGGTATTGCTGATTTATTTGTTTGACTATCAACTCCGCATCTCCGTATAACTCTAGGTTTTTTATTTTTAGGCTCCTAGCAGCCTCTAATCCTAAGACCAAGGCTTCGTATTCACATACATTGTTAGTATAATCTATATCCCATTGTAGTCTGTAAGAAAAAGGGACAATGAACCTTTCTTTAGGTGCCACAAAAAGCACTCCTGCACCAGCCCCTTCGCAAGACAAGGCACCGTCAATTTTTTTTTTCCAGATACCGGTGCTACACATATCCTCGGTCATGTTACCTAACTCTTCATGATCTATATCATTTTCCTCTGTGAAACCATCTAAACCATCGTCAAAAGATAAGATACAATTTCCTAAATCTTGATCTGCAATGTAATTAGGGAAATTGTTCGGATTTTGAGGGTCGCTTACTGTACATGCTAACCTCGTCTCCCTGTACAACTGAGTAAATTGCCCGCCAAAAACTGGAATTGTGGCGTACGTCATATCCAGTTGAAGAGAACCCCCCATCTTGTCTCCCAATGACCTAGACAACAGTAAGCCGTATTTGGGGGGAATATCAACAATGACCACATCCATCAAGATGCTCTTAACTGAGACTTGTGCCAGGGTGACTACTAAATCATTTATCATTCCCATACACTTAACTTTTCTTGAATCAAATGAGTAAAGATCTCTGTAAGGTTTGGTGATATAGAGACCCAATCTGTCCATAATAATTTTAGGCATCACGTTATGTGAGGCTCCAGAGTCTAGCATGCAATTGTGTAGCAGTTGATTGTATACGTTTAAGGTGATATAAAAGGGAGCAACAATGTCTTTGGTTCCTTCAAAATGTGGACCAAAAGTGATGTTGGGCTTATCATCTTCTAGGTTCAAAACGTCAGATTGGATTTCTAGCTCTGAAACGCCTATCACTTTGGTAATCTGCTTTCGATAAGCTGGGTTTTTCGCTAACTCTACTAGAGGAATTGGTATCTTAATTTTATTTATCTCGTTTTCAAAACTGAAAACTCCGCTCACCTTGTCTGTTTCTCTAGTTGGGACTTCCGAATCCTTCTTTTCCAACTTATTTGTCTGGATTGACTTACTACTCATGATCTTGATTAAAGGTGTATTTGTATTACTTGCTTCGGTTTCCTGTGTTTTAGTCTCAACCTTTTTCATTTCGGGTTCTTGCGCATTTACTACTTTCGCTTTGCTGTTAGGTAACATGGTTTCTTCTGGGGTAGGCTCATAAGTTTGACCTCTTGGGAGAATTTTCTTAGGTTGAGTAGTTGAAATAGGCTTACCCTTAGATCTCAAGTTATACTTAGGTTGGACCTCGGCCATTATCATACCGGTTTCTTCTTGATAACTACAAAGGTCAGTATAATCTCTTTATTCACCCTCAATAGACGATTGTTGAGTGTTCATAGATTTTTCATAATCCTCTCTAGTCAGATAAGGTTGTGTGCAGTCATCACCCAAGTTCGTGACATCATCATCTAAATCTCCAAAATCTTGGAGATCATTCGCTCCTATAAAATTTTCGTTCTTTAGGGGAGTTTGTATTTTCTGATCTTCATTTTTTATTTGTCTTTGTTGATTTGGGGGATTGGGATTTTTCCTAAAATCTTTTTTGGCGAAAGAATTGGCTTTGGCCTGTTCTAGCTCCATTCTGGATATCTTATTAGACAATGCCTTAATTACCCTGGCCATATCGTCTACTTTGTCATCTGTGTATCTATTAGACCCTGGCAGCCCTGCTTGTTCTCTAAAGCGTCTAGTTTCTCGGTTTCCCACTTCTACTTTAGCTTTTAACTTACCAGAAACCATCATATTTGACTCAATTTCTACAACGTCATCTTGCATTCGGTTTAGAGTAGCTCCCCTTATTTCTCATAAAAGAAGTGCAAAATCTGGTTCAAAAGCCCCCGCGAAAGTTACTTTGGCTACAGGTTGGGATGGTTTAACCTCGGCTGGGATTTTGTTATACAAATTGTTGAATCTTTGAATAAACTCCATAACTGTTTCTGAATTATTTTTTCTTAAAGACCCAAACTCGGTTAAATAGTATAGGTGGTCCTTTCTTTCACCCCATTGTCTAAGGAAAGCATCTTCCAAGGCATCATAGGACAAGATAGATCCTGCAGGTAGACTTCGAAACCAAGTTCGGACCTGACCTTCGAAGGTTTGGACGAAAAGCCTCGAATACACATCTTCATGTTCGAGACCTAGGATGTCTGTGAATTGATCAAATAAATTTATGTGTTCGACTGCGGTCAAATCTCCTTCTCCAATGAATTTTGGCAATTTTTTTATATAATTTTCGGGAAGGTTGTGCAGAGGAACGAGTAATACCAAAGGAGCGTATCTTGCTACCACTTTTTCAAACACTCTGGGAGGGGGGGCAGGCCCTTGGCCTCCAGCTCCTCCCCCAGGAGCACCTCTACCTCCTCCTCTGACAACCCCTCCACCTCCCCCTCCGACGACTTCCATCTTTATTAGTGGAAAGTTGTAAAGGGGGTTTTGGAAGATTAAAAGTGAATCTTTACTTTCTTCGCGGGGCAAAAAATCCGAGGATGACTGGTAAGGGATACAAGGGCTTGGCTCTTCAGACTTGCAAGAGATGTAGTCAGGGGAACCAATGGGTGTGGAAATTGGATGTGTGAAATATTCTTCGAGATTGTGTGAGGTCGCGAAATTCAACTGAAGAGTCGATGATATATCGACAGTAGATAAATTTTCTACAAGACTTTTTCCTTTATGTTCTACAGAGGTTATCAGATGGGTTTCGCTTCTAAATTTGGAGCAATTTTATGTTAGATCCTTAGTATCGAAAAGAGGGCTGCGTGAAGTTGAAGGTTCAGAAGAACTCTTGGTCTTCAGTTGCTGGTATTTAAGCTGATAGACTGCAGGGGTCGACTTAAGAGAGCCTCTCGCCTTTAAAATATTCTCAGGATCGGTAACGGGTGTGGTCTGTTTACCATCCGAGTTTTGCCTGGTATTCCTTCGTTCGGATGCCATCTTATTAATCGTGGAGTCGCCAAGTGAAAGATTGGAAATCCTTTAAAAGGTGTGCACTCTTTGTTCACTATCAAAGGGTGGCACTTTCAACGAAAAATGTCATTTTCCGAGGGAAATTTTTTTCGTAACTTCGGTCCCCAGCAAGGGCGCCAAAAAAATGTTGTTCCAAAGTATGTACTTAAGGCTTAGAAGTACAATGTCTAGGCATCCAAAAGTGAGTAAGGGGTAGAGAAGAAAGAAATGTCAACCTTCGGCAAGGGAAACTAGGGTTGATTTCTAGGTTGTTGTCTAGCTTCCAATTGTTCCTGGATGTTTATGTCCCTTTCAATTGATGCCCATGAAAGTTCCAGTTCTACCCGGGTAGTGGCTGATTTAAGAATAGTATAAAAAATATTCAAGGCAATATGTGTTTGATCTGATAGTCCGGGTTCAATATTAGGCTGTCTTGTCACAGGGACAATCATAGAGGAACAAAATGATAAGAAAATCTCAAAGAATTTTTTTAGATGCTGTCTCGATTTCGGTCGTATAAAGGAGAGTTATAGCTCCAATGGTGGAAATAGGATGCAAACCGAAGGCCCTTTCCCGTAACTGAGTTACATTTTAATAAATGTGTATGAGGTGTAAGAAAAACATTAAGCTGTCTATCATGTAAGGCTCCTATCAAGGGAGAATCTCACTTATAAATAGAAGAAGAAAAAAGAGAAAGAAGTAACCTGATGAAGCATAATATATATATAGAAATCTAAAATGTTCACTGGTCTTATACCTGCTGATAGCCGGTACAGAGGAAAAACGGTAAACAATATAGAAAACTACAATTTATTCACTATAGTAGAGGTTGTACTAAATTATAGCGAAACAATCATCAGATACATATATGAAATGAAATGAAATATGAAAATATAAGGAAACAAACTCATAACACAGTCGTGACGGAATCGAGAATCTTCGGATTTGCTTTATATTAACTCTCGAGGGAGAAAAAATCTCTATTACAATCGACCCAAAAAGGTCCAACCTCTTTTTCTTCCTTCTATTGTATATTTATACAAATTTACATATGATGGAATCCCAATCGTTCCAAGATTTTCAATTACAACGAGAAGGAGATAAATCGTTTCATTTCTTTATCCTATGTCTTTATTTGGTACCAGAAGCCTTCCCTCTCGCATGCTCGGTACAAGTGACACATTTTCCCACCAGCCGAGATATCAACCTTGAAGGTTCCGCTTGAAAATTGGCCTAAAAAATGTAACAATCTCTGAATAATTGCGGCAACCTTTCTTCCATCTGTCAGTCTAGGGTGTCAATAGCGCACAATTGCACACTTGGTTTAATAATACATTTATCTATTTGAACTATCTCTGCCAGAGTTACTTGTGAGACTTCGGCCAAATCTCTTTCTTCTTTCTCATTTATATCAAGCGAGAGTTTCGCCATATTCATTTGACTCAGCGTCTCATCATTACTCTCGCTATCAATTCCTAACAGATTTCCATCTATAGAACGAAAATCCTCTTCATAGGATTTCCTTACCTTCTTGGCTTGCAATTTGCCTTCTGATATGCTGCGTTCCCATTCTTTCAACAAAATATTACCTCGGGTCTATTCTGAAATGGAAAACTTGAAACTATTTGCCGATTCACTGTTTGTTGTAGCTATTACAACCTTTTGAAATGTGACCCGAGCTGCTCCAGCTTCTCTCTCTCTGACAGATAAGTTTTCTGATACTTGATCAATAAGCAGACAATTGTCCCGAATCGTCTCCACCTTGGCAAGTAAACTTCGCTGGGTTGCAGAAACCCTGCTCCGAATCTCCATAGCCTGCGACTGGAATATCTCGATATTTATAACTTGGCTTTCGACGAACTCTAATATAACCTGTAGCTTCCCTATCAAGTCTCTTTGTTGGCCTACCTATATTTGACTGGTCTGAGCTACCAGCTCTGCTTGTTCGAGCTTAGCTTTGAGCAGCTCGATTTCCTTTTTATCGACCATCCTTGCTTGTTCTATTCCTATGTTCACCTGGTCCTTGGCAGCTTCTTTTGCTATGGCTAGTTTAGCTTCTAAGGTTTTGATGAGGTGATTTTTTCGCTTCAGCTGATTTTTCAAAACCCCGACTGAAAATTGGTTTGCCGTGGCATACACCCCTAATGTCCCGGCTATTTCTGTCGCAAACTCTTCTTTCTTCTTATCTTTCCCGTCGGTCAACACCTTAAATTTCTTGGCCGTTGATCCTGCTTCTTGATTGAATTCTCTTTTTACCACAACTTTTCTCTTTTTATCAAAAAAGAACTCATTTGGAGGGAGCTCTTCCATCCTTATAGGTCTCAATTCTTTGTTGAAAATCCACCCTGCGTCTATGTTCCCTTGAGTTGACTGTAAGGGAGTAATGGAGGTGATGTGATCTCCGATTTGCTTAGCTGACTGGCCTGGAGTGGTAACTGGAGTCTGCTTTTTCAGTGGATCAAGAGTTTTTATTTCCGGTTTCGGATTCTTAGTTTTCTCCTCCCTGTCCTGGTGTTCTTCTTGTTTGGGTGCCGAATCTTTTGAGCCTTCGACTTATTTTTGCTGCACCTCTATTGTTATTGGATTTTCACCCCGCAATACTGGGGGAAGACAACTTCGTCAGTGTTCTTGGAATTTTAAAACATCGGCCCTTTCTTCAGGAGCCAGGGCTTGTATCCGAGCCAAAACCTCGACATAGGATCTCGTGCCTCGAAAAACGTCATCCTCAGGAGAATTTTCATGCTCAAACCTTTTAAGCCCGTAATTGGCTAAGTGGTTACTTACGACCCTATGTGGATCATGCTTCTTGAATTCAACATGAACCAATTTCAGGTCTTCCAGGGCTGCTGCCTCAACTTTAGCATGCCCGAAATCTAACAAAGAATAGGAATGTAGATGAATAGGAAAAGGTGGCCATACCTTTTTAGAATATCCCTTAAGCTCCTTGCTTATGCCACCGATTACGGTTTGTCTGGAAACCTCACGGCAAGCCAGCCTATCGGGTATGAATAATGGCAAGGCATTCGGAGGAACAGAAGCGCCGAAAAGCTTGAGATATGAAAATTCTGCTTCCATGTACTAGTCAATTATACTGCTCAGATTTACCGCGATACTGTCTGAAATCCTGGGTGGCGGGTGGCCGAAGATAGTGACATGTAGCGGTACCATCACCCAGTTAAATATTTCATACACAAAATCTGAGGCTTTGTCTTCCCACAACTTTGAATGGTAGACGTGGATGGGCTCAGCCTCCGAAGGAGTCCAACTCCAACTCATCAAGGGAAAAGCTGTCAAAAAACACATGGCGTCCATGATATACGTGGACATAAAGAATGAAGCAATCTTTCGGCTTTCCCTCTGCGCTCGATACTTTGTAACTCAACTGGTCAAACTATCAGACAGTAGTTTAGCCCAGTCGAAGGAACAACCTTCGGCAACCGTGTGAATTAGAGGCACCCACTGAAGAAAAAAATGTGTGGTGTCCTCTCTCCCATATAATCTGCAGGTCATCATAGCGATATATTTGAACTATGGTTTCAGAGAAGCTATTGAATATATACCATTATTGTCTTCGCTGAACTTCACAGGGTGTGAAACCCAATCTTTGATTAAACTAGACATAGTCTTGTCGTATTGCACACATTCCTTCTGTTTAAAATTCTCCAGGAATTTGGCATTGTAAACAAAGTCCGACACGGCTGGCAACTTGTACATAGCCTACAATTGTTCGGATCTGAAAGTCCCAATGGTGACCCTCTACTCATTGATGATGGTTCTGGTTGGTATATCTACGTGGTCTAACGCCTACCATACCATATCGTAATAAGGGAGCAGATGTGGCCTAGCCACTACTTTATGCATTTGAGCCTGGACGACGATCTTATACTTGGTGATCAGGTCGTCTTTTTCATTTTCACTGGAATCATCCGAAACATCTACCAATTCAGACTGTAGAACCTCAGAAATATATGACCAGATTCTAACAGAGTCGACACTTTGAGGTGAAGTATCATAAACATTGTCTGAACCTTGTCCTGAAACCTCAACAGTGGCTTTAGACGCTTTTCGTGGGGCCATGGCGGGCGATTCTACTTTATCTCTCCTGCAATAACAATATGTATACATACAAAAATTAGTTTGCTCTAGAAAGGTTTGCTCTGCGTAGAATATAAATGAAATTTGTGACAACAAATAAAAGATTCATGCCTTCAACCATTTAAAACTAGGTCGTCCTTAGGAACAGAACGGTTAAATCGTTCTTAAGTTTAGCAATAAAAACCAAATCCTTACTTGTCGATTCACCTCGTTTCCAATTAATGTCTTAGATTTTGACAGTTCGTAATGCAAGTTGGTGCAAGGAAAGTTTAAAATTTCCTCGGAGACCGTGCATATTAATTTGTATTAAAACACTGCAAATGCTGGCTTAGCTTAATTAATCAGACCTTTTTTAAAAGTTAATTAATCTTTCGGCACTCACCTCATCGGGAGCTTTCGTTTTAACCCTTTGAACCTCTAAGACCCGATATTGAGATAATTAGCTTTGGTTAATAAAAAATGTAACCATGATTAGGCGTTTAATTAATTACGTTGTTATTTTTATTGTGACTTTGCAACTCAGAGCTTAGAAGGTATAGCTTCTGGGAGGCTCGTATGCCGAGTTGCGAAATCGCGACTTCATGACTTGGAGCTTAAAAGGTATAGCTTCAGGGAGGCTCGTATGCCGAGTTGCGAAATCGCGAGATCACGATGATATGATTTAATTAAATTGGAGGATAAAACCGGATTAAGTGTTTAATTAATTACGTTTCTATCTTTATCGCGACTTTGCGACTCGGGGCTTTGACGGTGTAGCTTTTGAGGGAAAACATGCCGAGTTGCGAATTCCCGACTGAGCTTAACTGTGGCTGAACGTTTTACCTTTAACACTAACCCGGGTTACTTAAAACCAGAGTCTCGCAGTTTCGGCTATTAGGGTTATGACGGTAAGACTTTTGGAGCTAGCAAACACCGAGACACGAAATCTCGATGATGCTTAACTGTGGTTTAGAGTATCTTTACTCTCGGTACTGATCTGGGTAAACTTTTTAAGACTATTTCTCCGTTTCGCCCCTCGGGATTTGTAAACTATGTGATCTATAACTTCTGACATGCGACATCCCGAGGTTAAGAAGTAGAGACTCGTTTAAACGATTAAAAAAAATAAATCTTGCCTTCAGAGTACGATAACCGTCGCTGTTTGCGTGATGAGACTTCTGAGATTTTGGGGAAAAGAAAGGAAAATACAAAAACCAGCTTTCGATTTCAATCATTAAGATAAAAAAATTAAAAAAAGGCTAAAAAACAAAGGCGAATCCAACACCACCAATGACTTCTTTGAGCAGAGTTCAGGGGCTCTTGTGGAAGTCACACCATTTCCTAATGTCTTTCTTGGTCTTCCTATTTTCTTTGTTTCTTTGTGGTTTGGATTGATTCGCCTGAGGCTTACCATCCTTGTTCTGCCCTTTATCATGTGGGTTGGGGACACATTTTTTCTACTTCTTCTGTGAGGGGTTTGGAGATCCAAACTGTCACATTTTCTGTTTAAGCTTCTGCTTGATTTTGACATCATATTGATAGGTCATGCCCAAGCACAAAATGTCCAAAAAATCCACTTCTATCTGGATATGTCTATGTAGACCAAGGTGGTACTTGAGCACCAGATGCCATTCAGATTTTTTGATACCCAGTTTGGTGCACAAGGTATGAAATACATTGGTGAACTCTGGCATTGTTTGGTCCCTTTCCTGCCGCAATGTGGTCCATCTTGTATATAAGTCGTCATAACTTCCAACATGGTAGAATTGTTCCTTAATAACATCCGTGAAGGAACCCCAAGTGGGCGCAACTACAAATAATGTAGATCCCTCTATTTCCTTTTGCTCACAAAAAGTCTCCCACCAATCTTTGACATTGGGGACTGCCTTGAGGAGCGCAAATGTAATATTTTCTCGATCGAAAAAGTTATGGATAGAAATATACCCTTCTATAAGGTTTAACCATTTCTCTACAACATCCACATCTATTTTACCTTTGAATATAGGAATATCAAAATTGATATATACCTTGTAGGGGGTGGTTCCTCCGTTTGAGGTAAATGCGTCGCTTGTCGACAATCGTCGAAGGATTTGTGTAAAGTTGTCCATCATCTTGTTCCTCTGTTATTCGAGGGCTTCCAAAATCCTTTTTACATCAATCATGAATTCCAAAACCCCAGACATCCAAAAACCTAACCCTAGGAGATGAAGCACCGAAAGTCATGTGGGCCCCGTTGGGGTAAGTTGGTACATCAATTTCCTGGGGTCGTAACTTTTGCATACGATCTTCGTTTTATGCACACGATAGCCTGTTGGAAAGGTCTATCCGAGGAATACACATTATGTTGTCACACTTTAACTTAGGTTTTCGTGTGTCTGTGGTAGGTCCAAAATATGTTGTTTAGGGCCTCAAAATGATCCCGAAAGTTTAGGACCCAAAAAAGCTAGAAAAACACTACCAAGATGAAAACTGAAACTTCCAATATGAAATATGTATGTGAGCTAGTTGGAATAGGTGGGTGTCCATCGATATCCACCTAGATCATTTAAGGACTTAGGTCAAGTCATTAACTAATATTTTCCCCACTTAATCAGGCCTAAAGCCTTCTATAAGCCCCCTTTTTCTTTTCCCACTTATGGAATCATAACACCCAATCTCTTTTTAGTCCTTCTTCATTTGTAGTCATTGAGGTTTTCATATTATGGTTGAATGTACAATTACAATTCACATATGGTCTTATCTTACATTTATATCTTCATTATATTTATATTTACATTATGGGGTCAAAACTGGGGGTATTACAACATTCCACCAACTTTAATGCCACAATAACCTTCATTAATTCCTTCACTAGGCTAATGCGATCGACAATAATGTTGGGACACTAGAGATTTAAGTCAATGTCTTGTTGTAATTACATGAGTGGAAATGTGTTAATTGGGGAGGGATCTTCATCACTGCTAGACCATTATGGGAGCAAGGAATAGATTAACCCCCATTTATACCACTCTAACCCTCATCCATTGTTGAAGCTTTATTCGCCATCTCATCTGCCAAAAGATTTTGTTTATGTGAGAGGTGGAAGGGTTTTAGACTTTCAAATCTATGGGATACTTTAAAAATCATTTGCACTATCCTAACCAAGGAGGGAATCTTAGGTAGGCAACAATAATACAATGATCTAATAATGATTATTGAATCTCTAATCATTGTGGCTTGAAAAATTCCATTACTACGAAGAATGGATAAGCTATTAAGCACTTACAAAGAGCATCACTTCAACTTCATTGTTTGAGGGGGTCCCAAGTCCCCATGCGAAGGTAGATTCTATTGTTTCATTAGGGCTATGAATAATGCTCCTCCCCAAAAAACCTGCACCTACAACCCCTACCAAGAGAGTTATTAATAACCGTCTCCTTTGTAAATTTTGTAAAACAACCAAGTTGGTTATGCAACCTCTAGTGGGAAAAATATGAGGTTACTCCTTTAGATATAAATGGAGGGTTAAACATTGAAGATCTAACCATGAATCTAGTCTTTGAATTCTAAGATCAAAGTGTTGAATATTAGACCAACACTATGGTGGAGAATATTGTAAATTTTCATGATGGTAATATAATTTCCTATTTTTACTCAAAAGAAAAAAAAACAGAGCTAGATATATTTTCACACAAAAAGATCAAATGAACTAGGAAATTTCATAACAAAAATATTCAATCACAAAAATAAAACTTCAAACCTCAAAGATGGCAAAAAAATTGTTGTCATTGTAAAAAAACTACTCAAACTACTACCTTGCCCATCACCCTCTCAAAGCCTTATTCTTCTATTAGCTAGCTCCTCTTTGTTAAAAAAAATAGGGTATTTCCACACAGGACAAACACCTTAAGAAACTATTCACACAACCAGATCAAAGATCATAACACCAATGTTTTACATGATTAAAACCCTCTAAGAGGAAAACAATCCACAACCCCAACCAACTTGGCCACTTGAGGCAATATAATAATGCAAAAGAAAAATATTTTACAAGATATTTTCTTACAATCAATCATCAACAAATGACCCTCCATGCTCTTTAAATATAGGTCATGGACCAATTGGGTGCTAAGCCATGGATCAATATAGTCATTAAGATCAAGAAAACTATGAGTCATTAGATCACTCTATGTCTATAACATATCATGATCGTTGGATTACATAATTGTTGGACCTTGACCAAGTCTTGGATATCCTTGGTCAGGTTTGACCTATTTTGGGGCTTCGACAGACTGTTGAAGGCGGAGCGCAAGTCGAAGCAGAGATCGTAGGATCTTTTCCCCTTTTAGGGAATTTTTGGGATTAGGGCTTATGTAACGGGTATGGGGATGTCGGCCCATGGGTTTACCCATGTTTAGGCCCTTTTGTAATGTATAAATAGAAATCTAGGTGATGTAAATAGGTGGTGTGATGCTAGGTGCTAAGGGAAAGTGAAGGCCAATGTGCTAAAGTGCAAGAGATAGTTGTACATGCTTTGTGCATACTGTGTGAGACTTGCAAGGCTAAGTGCAAGTGACTGTAAGAGATTGTGTAAAGGCTTTGTGCTGTAACCTAGCTCGGGGAAGGAGGATTTGGCGAGGTGTGCGCAAATCTCCTGTCCTATTCAGAGTAGGACCTTATGGCTCTGTGCATGTAGATGATTGACAAAAGATAATAAAGAGGATGAAGAGTTGGTTGACGTAGCCCCAGGCTGGAGATGAACCATGCATATCCTGTGTTATGGTTTCTTTGTGCGTTATGGTTGTTTTATGGTTCATATGATTAATGCTTAGTACAATGATGTATGCGTAGATGAATATGATAGCTTAGTGCCTAATGATGTGAATGAGATGCTATATCTGATCTATGTTGATGTGCTTAGGGCTTGAATGTGTTGAATCTTGTTGAATACTGTGCTACGCTGTAATTAGGGTTTATCTGCGTTGTAGACAAAGGTTAAGTACTAATGAATGACAACTGCTAAGTGCTTTGTTAGAGTATTGTAATCACATATCTGTGTCCCAGCTAAGGTTGCATACACTGTAGTCCTGCAACCACCCCTACCTCTACCTCGGGTGAGACTTCATCTGCTTCGTAGGTGTTGTCGAAAGGGCCGGTAGTTAGGGTTTTGTTGGTGCGTTGTTGAAGCATTGAACCCTGGGTTTGCCCCTGTGCCAACAATAACTACAAATTCATACTAATTCATTCTAAAGAAACACACTTTTACCTAAAGACATATTAGGCAAAGTTGAACTTAACTAACTCCTAAGTATCTAAATATCCTAACATCCCCCCTTAAGAACAACTTGGAATAGGATTGAAGGATTTACAAAGGTGACATGATAGGAGAAGGAAGGAGGCACTAGAACCTGGCTCCCTTTAATGATAACTTCCCAAACTCCTAACATAGATCGAAGTTTGGAAAATTTTGCTTCTATAAGAGACTTTGTGAAAATGTTTGCAACTTGATCCTCTGTGGGGCAAAAGAGAACTTTAAGAACTCAATCGTGAATGAGATTTTTAATGAAGTGCATTTGTAGCTCAATGTGTTTGTTGCGTTGACGTTGAATTGGATCTTTGGAGAGCTTGATGGCACTCTAATTATCGCACTAGAGGGCGGTCGGATGTTTCTATTGGAATCCAAACTATGAAAGGATATGCCATAGCCACAGGGCCTCTTGATTTGCATTTTCCACTACTAGGTACTCTGCTTTTGGTGAAGAAAGAGTAAGAGCCTATTGTTTCTTACAAGCCCAAGTGATAGGTCCAAAACCAAGGCTAAAAACATAACATGCAATAGAATTTTGATTATCAGGGTCTCCAACCCAATCTGAATCACTGAAACCAACTGACAAAGGAGACACCCTGGAAGTGTAATGTATATGAAACTAAACTATGCCCTGGATATACCAAAGTATCCTTTTTGCTTCTTTTGAATGACTGTCATGGGGTGTTTTATATACTAGGAAACAACACCAACAACAAAGTCAATATCAGG
Source organism: Picea engelmannii (assembly GCA_009831015.1). Classification (NCBI taxonomy): domain Eukaryota; kingdom Viridiplantae; phylum Streptophyta; class Pinopsida; order Pinales; family Pinaceae; genus Picea; species Picea engelmannii. Next base: position 205,473 of record ML786830.1, on the reverse strand, counting down.
ACGAGTCAAATACAAAAGGATACCAACTAACCGATGGTACAAAGTGGCATTGGCTTCAGGAGTAGTACAAGTGGTAACAAGTTTGACTCCATAGTGGAAGGGAGATAAGGTTGGCTTACAATCTTCCATGGGAAAGTGGTGAAAAAGGTCACATGCATACTTAGACTAGGAAAGGGAAATTCCTTCCTTGGTTTGCAATACCTGGAGGCCAAGAAAATAATGCAAGTATCCTAAGTCCGTCATTTCAAATTTATTCTTAAGGTTGGATTTCACATGGGTTAAGAGTTTAGGGTCACTATCAGTGAGGATAAGGTCATCAACATAAAGAACAAGTATTATGAGAAGGATTCCTACGTTATTGGTATAGACATTGGGGTCAAAATGACATATAGAAAAGACAATGTCAAGAAGAAAGTTATCCATTTTAGCATACCAAGTTCAAGGATCTTACTTAATACCACATAGAGATTTCTTAAGGCGACAAACAAGGTTGTAATCATTTTGAACATAGTCAAGAGGTTGTTCTATGTAGATATGTTCTTGTATATCCTTGTGCAAGAAGGAAAATATAACATCCATTTGATGGACCTCCCATCTATGTGAGGCAACAAGGGCTAGAACAAGGTGGATAGAATTCGTTTTGGCTACAAGGGAAAATGTTTCATTGTAGTTAATTCCTTGAACTTGAGAGAATCCTTTGGCAACTAACCAATCCTTATGTATATCAACACTTCCATATGATTCATACTTAGTTCTATACACCCATTTACATCTAACAAGTTTTCTTCCTTTTGGAAGAGGTACAAGCTCCTAAAGATAGTTCACCATTAAGGGATGATATTCACGATTCATTGTTGTGTCCCAATCTGGATGGCCATAAGCTTCTACAAATGTGTCTAAATCAAGAGTCTCTGAAACTTGAGCTAGAAGATAGGAGGCACACTGGAATTGTGAATATGTATGACATTGATCTATAGTATCACCGACAAGAACACCAACTACTTCTCGTGTTGAACAAACCCATCTAGGAAGTGGTGGTGTTGGTGTAGGTTCATGTTCAACGAAATCATCTATAGGAAGGTGGGCAAGAAGAGGTGGATTTTCATCCTCACTATCATCATCTGAAGAAGAAAATATAATAGGAATAGAAGATGGCACATATGTCGAAGATGGATCGTAGGCCGAATATGGCACATAATTCGAAGATGGCTCGCAGGGCGAGGCTGGCACAAACATCGAAATAGGCTCACAATTCAAGAGATTTTCATCAAAATTAACATCTTGTCTAATAATTATTTCATTGGAATGAGGTTGAAGAAGTCTTTAACCTTTGAATTTTTTAGAATATCTAAAAAAAATGTGCTTCTCACTTTTATGGTGTAATGCTTTCCTTTTCTCATCGGGAATGTGAGCACAAGCTTCACTACCAAGCACATGGAAATGGCTTGCATTTGACTTAATTTTATTCCATGCTTCTTCCAATGTTATATTTTTTAAATCCTTTGTGGGAGTGCGATTTACTATGTAATCAACACAATTGATGGTTTTTTCTCAATAACGAAGACTTAAACTCTTAGATTGGATCATACAATTTTCCGTTTCCTTTAATGTGTGATTCTTTCTCTCAACAACACCATTTTGTTGTGGTGTATATGGAATAGTATGTTACATTTGAATGCCTTGTGTGGTGCAGTAAGTTGTGAATTTGTTGTTAACATATTTAGCTCCATTATATGTTCTTAACCTCTGTAATTGATGTCCATATTGCTTTTCTATAAGGGCCTTGTAGGCAAAAACATGTCAAAAACCTCAATCTTAAGTTTTAAGAAATAAACCCCAAGTCTATTTGGAGAAGTCATCAATGAAAATTATGAAGTACTTGAACCCAAAGAAAGGAGAAGGAAGCACACCACACAAATAATTATGAACAAGCTATAAGGGGGTCGGGGTGTGCTAACATGCAGATTTGTGAAAATTATCTTGATGATGTTTGTTGATAACACAACCGGTACAAACACCATCTATGCAAGATATGATAGGAATAACAATCCCCATATTTTGATTATATAGTTGTAGAAATGAGTGATAGTTTAGATTGCTAAACCGCTCTTTCCAAAGTTTGCTCAAGTCATCACTATGAACAATAAAAACTGATGGAAAAGGTGATGACCCAAAGTTGTCAAATTTGTACAACTTGGTAATATCATCAACAATTTCAGTTGCTAGAACATGTTTAGGATCTTTTAAATCCTTGATTACAACTTGGTGAGGTGAAAACTCTATTGCTTTACCTTCACCTGAATGAGTGATCTGATATATTGATAGAAGGTTGCAAGAAAAACTTGGAACACATAATACATCATTGAAATGACCATCATCGAACTGAACTATTCTAGACCTTATAACACTAAGAGATCTATCATCACCGAAAAATATTTATTTGGTGTCACATTCATTAAGAGTAGAAAAGTTGTTATCCTTAGCCATATGATACGATGCTCCATAATTAATAAGCTACACATAAGAAGAAGAAATAGATCTTGCATTGAAGGAGAAACCAGAAGTAGAAAGTGCATGTCCATGAGAAAAAGAGTTAGAAGAAGAATAATCATGGTTGATGCTGTGTTTCTTTATTGATGCTTCTAAGGATTCCATCTTTTTAAAACATTTAGACTCCAGATGACCATCCCGCCCACAAAAATTACAATTCTTGTCAATTTTCTTACTTTTTTATTTTGGTCATTTTTCACCATTGGTAGTAGAAGTTGGTTGAGAGGGTTTGGGACCCTTGTTTTTCTTGTTGTTTTGAGGATGTTGCTTCTTTAGATGTTTGGTTTTATCTTTCTGCTAGGCCACTAAGGCTTTGGTAGATGTACTTGTAGTGCATAACACTCCAAAATGCAAGAACTTATCTTGCTTTCTAATAAGAGAATAAAAAAATACTCAAGAGTGGGATCTTGATAAGAATCCCCCAGAGCTTCTCTAGTATAAAAGGTAGTTACAGAGATAGAATATGCACTACCAATATTAGCAAGAAAAACATATCTTCATTGATCATCCTTCATATTTATTTTACTTTCTCTAAGTAAAAGTATAAGTGATTTGAATTAAATAAATAAACTTCAATGCAAGGAAAATCATTGGGGTTTAAAGTCGTTGAGTTATTTTCAAGTTAATGGGATCGAATCACATTGTGTTTACAAAATAAAACTTCTAGCTTATCCATGGATTTAACTGGGTCATCAATTCCTTGAAGGTGAAACCATAAATCAAGATAGATGATAATTCTAATTAATCTACATGCTTCATCATTTTTATTATCCCATTTGGCTTTCTTTGTGGCATCAATGGAGGTTTGTTATTTTCCCAAGGTAATCTGATACAATCATTTACTTCTTAGTACATCCTCCATATGGGATTTCCATGAGAAATAGTTGGTACTAGTGAGAAAAATATCACTTGGAGTAGCCATATTAAGATATTTAGATAATATGGATTCAAAAGATGAAATTGACCGTATGGATGGAAATCTCTAAAAAAAAGTAGGCCATTTAAAAAATAATGGTACTAAAAATGGACTTTAGATGTTAAAGATATGCCCTTTTAAAAAAAAGGCATAAATGGTAACCAAAGTGCCACGTGGTAGGTAGAAGTTGGCCCATGTAGTGATGGATGCAGAATGAGATGGCCGACAAAAAAAAAATTCCCCTCCTTCTCTAACTTTGCCTATAAGCTCACTTTTACAAATAAGTTCATTATGAAGTGACCCACTTCTTCAAAAAAAGAAAGAATCACTTTTACAATGAATTTAATTTATAACCTAAAGTGCATGCAAAAAATAACTTTAAAAAGAATATTAAAGTTACTTTGCAGTGATTCACTTTTATAACTTAAGTGAAATGCACTTTACAATAAAGACATGGGACAACTCAATATTGCATAAAATTTTTCAAAAAGTAACTTAAAAAGGAAAGGCTTGAACTCAAGACCTCTTATAAATAAAGTAACTTTCAACCAATTGAGCTAATGCAAAATATATATCAAATTTGATGAAGGATGAGAGGGGATCTTTTTTTTTTAACTCCTTGCCTCGAAATGCATGCTTACCCCAAAACCCTTGTTTTTGCCTGCAAAAAAATTCAACATGACCACACACAAAAACAAGCGAAATTTTGAAAAAAATGATTTTTGAATCTCAACAATAATGGGGTTAGATCTCGGTTTGCTTACTTGGAAAATGCAAGTTTTTTCTTTGTTGAGCTCACATAAAGTGCAGAGCAAAGATCATACGTTGAAAATAAAACACTTTCTCTTTATTTTTAATTTGCTGAGATCTCATAGAGTGGATGGAAAAGATCATAAAAATACCAGAAAGAGTAGCAAAACGAGAACAAAATAGAAAACCTGAATATTAACTCTGTAAAAAATAAAATAAAAGGGGTGTAACCAGACTTTATACCTCTGAATCTAACAAAAATGGGTGTATCTTGGGAAAAAAAATATTTTCGAGTGAAACAAAAACTGGTTCCAATTGAAATCAACACTTGAAATGCAATGGAACAATATTCTCAGCCCATAAATGCATAGAAATAACAAAACCCATAAATGTGACAACATAGGTTCGAATCTCGATCTACAACGAGAGTAGGTCTTCAAACGAGCTCTGATACCATGTTCGACAAAACATGGTATTCCCACATATGTCGAACACCTTAAGGAACCATTCACACAACCAAATCAAAGATCATAACACCAATTTTTTTACATGGTTAAAACCATCTATGAGGGAAACAATCCACAACCCCAACCAACATGGCCATTTGAGGCAATATATTAATGCAAAAGAAAAATATTTTACAAGAGAGTTTCTCACAATCAATCATCAGAAAATGACCCTCCATACTCTTTAAATAGAGATCATGGAGAAATCAGGTGTTAAGCCATGGATCGATATTATCGTTAATATCGAGGAGAAAATGAGTTGTCTTATCACTCTATGTCTAGAATATATCATGATCGCCAGATTATATAACTACTAATGCATACTAATGAAAACTAAAGAAACAAAATTTTACCTAAATACACATTATACCAAGTTGAACTTAACTAATTCCTAAGTGTCTACATATCATAACACTCTTCTAATGTTTGTCTCCATTCTTTCAATAATTATTCTAGCCAATTGTTCCAAAATTTCTATCTATGCTAATTTGTAAGTTCCTAAATTGTTCTATATTCCTAGCATTAGTTAACGTGGTTCCAATTTGTTATAGTATCTTTTGGCACCAAGTAGCCGAGATTGATTTGATTGGCCCTTATCCCTTCTGTTGTTCCAGAGTCTGTACTTAAGGCTTAGAAGTACAATGTCTAGGCATCCGAAAGTGGGTAAAGGGTAGAGAAGAGAGAAACGTCAACCTTCAGCAAGGTAAACTAGGGAATATTTCTACGTTGGCGTTTTCTAGCTTCCAACTGTTCCTGGATGGTTATGTCCTGTTCAATCGCTGCCCATGAACGTTCGAGTTCAACCCAGGTAGTAGCTATTTTGAGAATAGTATCAAAAAGGTTTAAGGCAATGTGTGTTTGATTAGATAATCCGGGTTCGATATTGGGCTGTGTTGGTACATGAACAGTCATGGAGGAACAATAAAAATAAGAAAACCTCAGAGGGAAATTAAGTGCTGTCTCAATTCAATCATAATAAAAGAGAGTTTATGGTTTCAGGAATAAGATAGGGGTGAAAATCAAAGGCTCTTTCCCGTAACTGAGTTATATCTTAATAAAATGTATGAGGTGGAGAAAAACATTTAGCTGTCTATCGAGTAAGGCTCCTATCAAGGGAGAATCTCACGTATAAACATAAGAGGAAAAATGTAAGGAAATAACCCGATGAAGCATAAAATATATATAGAATTATGAAAGTATCGACTGGTCTTATACCTACTGATAGCTGGTACAGAGGAAAAACAGTAAACAATTATAGAAAACCAAAATTCATTCGCTATGGTAGAGGTTGTACTAAATTATAACGAAGCATTCATCAGATAACAATATGAAATGAAACGAAATATGAGATACAAGAAAACAAACTCATAACACAGTCGTGACAGAATTGAGAATATTCAGATTTGCTTTGTATTAACTCTCAAAGTGTAAAAATTCTGTTACAATCGACACAAAAAGGTCCAGCCTCTGTACTTTCTTTCTATGGTATAGTTATATAGTTTTACAATAAGATAGAATCTCAATCGTTACAAAAATTTCGGTTATGATAGAGAGGAGAGCAATCGCTCCATTTCTTCTTCTCTGTCTTCACTTGGTGCCGGGAGTTTGTCCTCGCGCGTGATTGGTACAGGTGACACATCTTTCAACCAGCTGAGATATCAGCCTCGACGATTCTTCTTGACAGTTGGCTTCAAAAGAGTAACAGTCTCGGGCTAATTGCGACAACATGTCTTCCATCTGTCTATCTATGATGTCGATAACACATAATTGCGCGCTTGGTTTAATCATACATTTGTCTTTTTGGACTATGTTCACCATAGTCACTTGGGAGATCTCGGCCGAATCTCTTTCCTATTTTTCCTTTAGATCAAGCGAGATTTTTTCCATATTCATTTGAATCAACGCCTCAACATTACCCCCACTATCAATGCCTAGCAGATTTCCATCTACAAAACTAAAGGCTTCTTCTAAGGAATTCGTTACCTTTTTGGCTTCCATCTTGCCTTCCGCGATGCTGTGTTCCCATTCTTTTAATATAATGTTTCCTCTGGTCTGCTCCGAAATGGTGAACCTGAGAGTACTTCCTGAATCCATGTTGTTTGTGGCTATCACAACCTCTTGGAAGGAGACCCGTGCTGCTCCAAATTCCGTTTCTCTAGCAGATAAGTTCTCTGAAACCTGGTTGACTAGCAAATAGTTGTCCCGGATCACTTTTACCTTGGCGAGTAAATTTCGTTGGGCCGCAGAGACTCTACTCCGAATCTCCATCGCCTGGGATTGGAACAACCCGATATTTATCACTTTGCTTTCGACGATCTCCACCCTAGCTTGTAGCTGTTCGATCAAATCCTTTTGCTGGCTCGCTTGCATCTGACCATCCCGGACCACCAGTTGTGCTTGCTCGAGCTTAGTCTTGAGTAGCTCTATCTCATTTTTATCGGCCAACCTGGCCTGCTCTATTCCTACGCTTGCCTGGTCTTTGGCAGTCTCTGTTGCTGTGGCTAGTCTGGCTTCAAGGGTCTTGATGAGGCAATTTTTTCGTTTAAGCTGGTTTTTCAAAAGCCTGACTGAAAATTGATTCGCTGAGGCATATGCTCCTAATGTCCCTGCTATTTCAGTCACAAATTGTTCATTCTTCTTGTCCTTCCCATCAATTATGACCTTGTATTTCTTGGCTGTTGACTCTCCTTCCTGATAGAATTCCCTCTTTACCACTGCCTTTCTCTTCTTATCGAAGAAGAACTCATTCGGAGGGAGATCTTCTACCCTTATAGGCCTCAACTCTTCATTGAAGATCCACCCTGCGTCAATATTTTCCTGAGTTGACTGCAAGGGAGTAATTTATGTGATGGGTTCTCCGATCTGTTTTGCTGATTTTCCCGGAGTAGTGACCCGACTCTGCTTCTTCAGCGGGTCAGGAGTCTTAATCTCTGCTTTCGAATTCTTAGTTTGCTATCCCTCTTCCTGGTGTTTTTCCCGATCGGGAGTCACATCCTTAGAGCCTTCGGCATCTTTTTGTTTCACCTCCGCCGTACTTGGACTCTCACCCCGCAACACTGCGGGAAGACAACTGCGTCGATGTTCTTGGACCTTTAGAACATCGACTCTCTCCTCGGGTGCCAAGGTTTGTATCCAAGTTAGAATCTCGACATAGGACCTTGCGCCTCGGAAAATGTCATCCGAGGGTGAATTCTCGTGCTCAAATCTCTTGAGCCCGCAACTGGCCAAATGATTGCTCACAACCCTTTGCGGATCGTGCTTCTTGTATTCAATGAGGACCAAACTTAGGTCTTCCAGGGCTGCTACCTCAACTTTGGCATGCCCGAAATATAATAAAGAATATGAATTTAAATGAACAGGAAAAGGTGGCCATACCTTCTTTGAGTATCCCTTAAGCTCCTTGCTTATACCACCAATTACTATTTGTTTAGCAACCTCACAACAAGCCAACTTGTCGGGAATGAGCAATGGCAATGCATGTGGGGGAACATAAGCCCCGAAAACTCTGAGATATGAAAATTCGGCTTCTACATACCAGTCGACTATGTTGCTCAGATTTGTCACTATACTGTCCGAGATCCTAGGTGGCGGGTGACCGAAAATAGTGACATGCAGGGGCACCATCACCTAGTTGAAGATTTCATATATGAAATTTGCTGCTTTGTTTTCCCACAATTTTGCATGATAAACGTGGATAGGCTCGTCTTCTGCTGGGGTCCAACTCCAACTCATTAAGGGAAATGGTGTTAAAAAACACACGACATCCATAATGTATGCAGACATGAAAAATGAAGACGCCTTTTCGCTCTCTTTCTGCGCCCGATACTCCGTGACCCGACTGGTCAAGCTATCAGACAACATTTTCGCCCAGTCGAAGGAACTGCCTTCGGTGACCCAAAACATTAGAGGCACCCATGGAAGAAAAAAATGTGAGGTATCCTCTCTCCCGTATAACCTGCATGTCATCATAGCTACATACTTGTACTGCGGTTCTAAGGAAGCTATTGAATATATGCCGTGGCTGTCAGCCCTGAACTTCGCAGCGTGCGAAACCCAATCTTTTATTAAGCCTGACATGGTTTTATCATACTGTACACATTCCTTCTGTTTGAACTCGTCCAAGAATTCAGCGCCATATGTATAGTCGGACGTTGTGGGCAGCTTATACATGGCTTGCAGATGTTCAGGCTTGAAAGTCCCGATGGTGACCTTCTGCTCATTCGTGATGGTTCTGGTTGGTATGTCCACATGGTCTAATGCCCATCGGACCATGTCATAATATGGAAGCAATCGTGGCCTGGATGCTACTTTATTCATTCCGGATTGAATGACGATCTTATACTTGGTGGTTATGTCATCTTTTTCATTGTTGCTGGAGTCATCAGAATAATCCACCAATTCGGTCTGCAGAACATCAGAAACGAACGACCAATTCGGGATCGAGTCGATACTTCGAGGCGAAGTATCAACGACATTGTCCGAACCTTGTCCTGAAACATCTACATTGGCCTTGGATGCTTTTCGTGGGGCCATGACTGGAGATTCTGCTTTAGCTCTTCTGCGATAAAAATACGTATACATATAGAAGTTAACTCACTGAGAAAATGTGCTCTGCGTAATATGAAAATGCATTTGTTATAATGAACCACAACTCTTATATATATTCGAAAACTCGGTACCTTTCAGAACAAGTCTGTCAAATCATGTTTAGAAATAAAATTTTCCATAAAAATACGATCTTTATTCATCGATTTGCCCTATTTCCTAATTAATGCCATAAATTTTGGCGGTTTGAAATGTCAGTTGGCGCATGGAAGGAATAAGGATACCTCGTAAAATGTGCAAGCATCAAAACAAGAGATATATTGATTTAGCTTAATTAATCCGGTTTTACTAATGTTAATTTATTTTTCGGTACTTGTTGTATCATAATTTTTTCTTTAACTCTTTGAACCTCTAACCCCTGAATTTGCGATGATCAATTTTGGTTAACAAAACCACAATTGTGATTAGGCGCTTAATTGACTTCGTAATTACTTATATTCGCCATATCGCGACTCGGAACTTCAAAGGTAAATTTCCGGGAAGTTTGCATGCTGAGCTGCGAAACCGCGAGATCGCGATAATACGACTTAATTAAAATGGAAGATAAACTTGGATTAAGTGATTAATTAATTATGTTCATATCCTTATCGTGATTTCGCGAGTCGGGCTTAGACAGTGTAACTTTTAAAAAAGAAAATGCCGAGTGGCGAATTGCCGACAGAAAGTTACCATGGTTTATCTTTTACTTTTAACCTTGACACGGGTTACCAAAATAAGGCCTTCGTGGTCTTGGTTATCGGGGCTACGACAATAAACTTTTGGATTTGGTGAACGTCGAGGTGAGAAAACCCGATGAAGTTTAATCATGATTTAGGAAAACTTTACTCCCGTTACTGCCCTGGGTGAAACTTTAAAGCGATTTCGTTGTTTCGTTTCTCGGGACTTATGAGCTACGTGATCTATAGCATCCAACACGCAAAATCCCGAGGTATAACAAAAGGGGGAAAATATTTTTGCCGGAAATTAGAACTCGCCTCGAGAGTACGATAGTCATCGTTGTTTGCATGATACGACTTTAGAGATTTTGAAACCACAGACGGAAAATACGAAAACCATCTTTCGATTTCGAGCATTGAAAATGAAAATTGTGATGGGCTAGAAAAAACAAAGGCGACTCCAACACCTTCATATACCCTTTTTTGTTGCTTGAACCCACCCAAAACTTTTCCAAAAAGCCTTCCTAGCAATCCACTCACACCTTCTACTCAAGAAAGGCATGAGTACTCGTTTGTTTCAATCACAAAATATGCGAGTGCATTCTAGGTTTGATATTTTATCATTTACTCGCACCTAAGATTTATAAAAGGCACAAGTAACACACATTTCCTTCACAAAAGACGTGAGTAGTCACACTTTTCCATCACAAAGGGCACATGTACTTTCACTTCTACTTCATAAAAAACACGAGTGCTTTCCTGAATTTCAAATTTTTTTAGTTTCTTTGTTGTTTTGAGCCTCAGGGTCTCAATAGGGTTTGCTTACAGTAGGATTTTCAGTGGAAAAGTGTTTGCATATTTTTATTTTGCATCCATTTAAAAAAAAAGGTAAAAGGAATTAAGCTTCATTTGAAATGAAAAAGAACACAAAACTATATATATATATATATATATATATAAATTTTTTGTTACTTTGGTCACAATCTAGGAAAGAATTGTTCATGATTTATACTTACTTGAAATTGAATACATTGAAGGATAAGTGTGAAGTTTTGTTTGTTGGATTATTGAGAGGGGGGTGAATCAATAATAGAGCAATTTAATCTTTTTTAGCCATATAATGTTCATGATTTATGCTTACTTGAAATTGAATACATTGAAGGATAAGTGTGAAGTTTTGTTTGTTGGATTACTGAGAGGGGGGTGAATCAATAATAGAGAAATTTAATCTTTTTTAGCCATATAATTCAAGTGTTATATCAATGTATCATTATCATCCAATAATTGCAGAGTAATTAAACAATGAACAAATGAGCAATCATACACATACATAGTACACCGATGTTTTAAGTGGAAACCCAAAGTGGGAGAAAACCACCGAATGCTTTTTCTTATATGTCTGTAAGAATTACATTCATTGGAAGCACCAACTTCCTTTGTTTTCCAGCTGCAACTGGAAGGAGGCTCCAACCCCCTAGTGTCTCAGGATACAACCTGAAGGAAACTCCAACTCCCCAATTCTCTGGCTACAACCAGAAGGAGGCTACAACCCCCTAGTTTCTCAGGCTACAACCTGAGGGAATCTCCAAATCCCTAATTCTCTGGCTACAACCAGAAGGAGACTAGAACCCCCTATGTTCTCTGCCTACAACCGGAAGGTGGCCAAAACCACCTGTCCTTGCCTCGTCCAACCACCATGAAATAAAAGTAGAATGATGGAAACACTGTCACACTATCACTGTGAGATATACTGTTGTAAACATGTACCAATCAACCTGTACCATAAACAATTGCATCAACCATGCACCAACTTGTACCAATCAACCTGTACCATAAACAAGTGCATCAACCATGAATCAACCTGTACCAAACAACTTGTAATCATCCTGGACCATAAAAAATTGCATCAACCATGCACCAACATGTACCAAACAACCTGCAATCAACCTGTACCATAAACAAGTGCATCAACCATGCACCAACCTGTACCTCAACCTATACCATCAACGAGTGCATCAACCATGCACCAAATATGTACCAATCATGCATCAAATACACATGAGCTCTGACTTATTTCTTTCTATATGTGGATTCATCTTTAACTACAGTGCCTGAAAGTACAATCTCTTGAACTTGTTCCTTCTTTTCTTTCAGTTATTTTCCAAATCTTTATGTATCTGACATCTTTCCTTTTCTCTGTAGAATTTTCTTCATCTCGTTTTATTTCCAATCTTGCGATCTCTAGGACCTGGTCTTTGTTCTCCTGTTCTTTGTGTTTTGAACAACCACTCTCAACATACCAACCATGCTTCCTCTTCTTAGCTTGTAGAACGAGTGTTCATTCTTCATTTCTATACTGATTCTTCTTTCTTATTGAGTTGTTCTACATATTTTTCTTTTGAAGATCCTTTCTCAATTGATAATCTCTGCTTCCAAATTTCCAATGATCCTGTCTCTTTCTTCTAACTATTTTTTGAGTGCTTCTTCAATTCTTTTATATTCTTCTATTTGAACAGTCAATTCCGTGACGATCTTCTCTATTTCTTTGAGTGTCTTCCTTCTTGTCTAGTTCTTCTTGTAGCTTCTTGTTTTTCCTCTTTTCTCTTCTTATAACTTCTATGGAAGTCAACAGTTCTTCTCGGTAGTCAACTTCTGCCTCTTCATATTCTTCTTCGATGTCTTCTTATCAAAGTCTTCTAATGCCATGAATAAAACTCTTTTTGTCTCACTGTCACTCACTTCATTTTCATCTGATGAGGAGATGTCTTCTTTGGTGTATAAGATTTTCTTGAAAACTTTCTTTGTGGTTCCTTTGCCTTTATATGTTTGTTTTCTATTTGAGTAATCTTCATCATTCCCCTTATTTTTCTTATGAGGACATTTGTTAGCAAAATGACCAATACCATCACAATTAAAACAAAACAATGGACGCTTACCTTTATATCTGCCGTTGGTTCCCTTGTTCAATCTCTTGACAAAATTGTCCATTTCTTCATCATCTTCCGAGATGTCACTACTGTTGCTATGTTCTTTTTCTTTTTTCTTTCCCTTTTTCTTTGACCTTTTGGATGCTTTGAAAGCTACTTGTTTTATATTTGGATTTTCCTGTTCAGTTCTCATTTCATATGCTGTGAAGATTCCATGTAGTTCGTCCATGCTTATTGAGTCTAGATCTACTCTTTATTCTAGTGTTCATATCTTAGGATCAAATCTCATAGGAAGAGATCTTAGTACCTTTTGAACAATTACAGATTCTTTAATTTCTTCTCCCAATCCTATGATTGCATTTACTGTTTCATTGACTCGTAAGAAGTAAGCTTCAATATTCTCATCTTCCTTCATCTTTAGTTGTTCGAATTAACCTCTGTAAGTTTGAAGCTTTGCTGCTTTGACTTTTGAATCTCCTTCATAAATATTTTGAAGTTTGTCCCAAATATCTTTAGTGGATTTACAATGCATAACTTTGGTGTATACCGATTCAACAAGACCATTCATAAGTGCATTTGTGGCTTTGGAATTATTTTGACCAAGTTTTATTGCTCTTTCTCTTGTTGGCGGAACTGCTGGTTCTTTGTATCCATCTACTATAGATTGCCAAATTTCAAATCACTGTGCCTATATATATGTTTTAATCCTTCTTCTCTAGAATGCATACTTTTTTCCATCAAACTGTGGTATTCCATGTTTATACATGTTGTTTCTCTCCATGATCTACCTTTCAGTGGTTAAACTAATTCTTGAAGGAATTGGCTCTGAAACCAATTGTTTGATTACTGAGAGGGGGGGTGAATTAGTAATAGAGCAATTTAATCCTTTTTAGCCATATAATGCAAGTGTTATATCATCTAATAATTGCAGAGTAAATAAACAATGAACAAATGAGCAATCATACACATACAAAGTACACCAGTGTTTTTATGTGGAAACTCAAAGCAGGAGAAAACCACATAATGCTTTTTCTCTTATGTATTTAAGAATTACATTCATTGGAAGAACCAACTTCCTTTGTTTTCCAGCTGCAACTTGAAGGAGGCTCCAACCCCCTAGTTTCTCAGGCTACAACTTGAAGGAAGCTCCAACTCCCCAATTCTCTGGCTACAACCAGAAGGAGGCTACAACCCCCTAGTTTCTCAGGCTACAACCTGAGGGAAGCTCCAACTCCCCAATTCTCTGGCTACAACCAGAAGGAGGATACAACCCCCTATTTTCTCCGGCTACAACCACCTGTTCTTGCCTCGTCCAACCACCCTGAAATAAAAGTATAATGATGGAACCACTATCACACTATCACTATGAGATATACTGCTGTAAACCTGTACCAATAAACCTATAATCAACCTATACCATAAACAAGTGCATCAACCATGCACCAACCTATACCAAAAAACCTGTAATCATCTTGGACCATAAAAGAGTGCATCAACCATGCACCAACCTGTACCAAACAACCTGTAATCAACCTGTACCATAAACAAGTGCATCAACCATGCACCAACCCGTACCTCAAACTATACCATCAACGAGTGCATCAACCATGCACCAAATATGTACCAATCATGCATCAAATACACATAAACTATGACTCATCAAGATGTACCAACATCATCAACTATACACTTCATGTATGTGCCAACTCATCAACTAATTGTCTTAACCATGTACCCAACATGTACCTCAACCAAAAGCCCTCATCAATTTCATCATCCAAATCTGATTTGTAAATCTATAATAGACCTTTTGTATATGATCACATACTTGCAAACCTTCCTTAACTTTAACAACAAAAGACTAACATTTTCATCAAACTTTACTTTAGTCTCACGTGACTAATTTTGGATTAGTCAACAAACCTAACTTGAAATAATCATAACTATGTACCTGTAATGAATAAATATCTGAAAATAGTACACAATGTTCTTCAGTGTCTTTTATGCAATTCCTCCATATTTCACTACTTGGAACCTCTGAGAAAATGAGTTATAGCAAAAATGACATACCTTGTTGAATTCTAGCTTATTCTAGAGAGCGAACTTGTAGAGCGTGCTCCGCAAAGAATATTTGTTGTATGGATCTAAAAATGGTACGCATAATACTAAAAAATATACTCTAACCAATACATTTGGTCTTACTAAATTTGGATATGTTATGAATAAGTTATGACGTTTTTACCTAAAACACCTGTTTTAGACTAGTTTCAGGACTAGCCACAAACCCTATTTTCCACAAAGTGTAACTCCAAAAATACAACGACCCACAAGCTAAATTTTTTATCATAGATACTTGGATATGTTTCCTCAACGGCCTCCCAATTTCGTGGTCTAAATCATTCTAGAAAAAAAGTTATTGCGAAAATGGGGAGATGACCTGTAAATAACATACCTTAAAAAGCATCATCAAAAGAATTTATTCTCCCTTGAATTTTAGCCTTCTTTACTTCACATTCCCTCTGAAATTCAGCTTAGATATCCTTTGGTTACCTTAGTCACTTGTATATATTCAATATTCTCAAGTGTGATTAAAATGAGAGAGCCTTGCATCTTATTTATACTTTCATGTAGCTTCCTCAAGGGGTTACCTTTTAACCATCTTAACCCACTTTCCTTATTTTAGGGTTAACCCACTTCTAACCACTTGTCCACTTAGTAATTTCTCCATTAAATTTATTATTTAAACAATTTCTTTTGTAGTCACTTTGACTTATAGTACACTCATCACTTCACTTTATTATTTATCTTCTAAAATCTCTTAAACCACTTTTCTTATTTTAGGGTCAACCCACTTCTAACCACTTGTTCACTTAGTAATTTCTCCATTAACTTTATTATTTAAATAATTTCTTTTGTATCCACTTTGACTTATAGTACACTCATCACTTCACTTTATTATTTAAATAATTTCTTCTTTTCAACCACTTTGACTACTTTGACCTTTTGGGACTTTTAGATGACTCATGAGGGTTATCCAACTTCACATGGCCATAACTCTCTAACCGTGAGGAGTTGTGTGACGTTCCACATACCACCGGAAATGGAATGACATGTACTATCCATCCAAAATAGTATTAACTTCAAATATATTAAAACTCATACCATTATATATCAAAAAATATTCGGTCCATTACCCAAACCTTTGTGCTACCGGACTTTCTTCAAGGATTGACATCAATGACAACCAATCCAAATAATCAACATTGTTTGTTAGTGTTCTTAAAAGTTTCTTTCTACATGAATCTCAAAAACACTATCAATTTCATTTCATTGACTGTGAGTAATCAACAACCATCTAAAACAAATAGTTAACTAAAAACAATTAGACATTTTTCTTTGTAGAAAAATCAATAATAGTTTAGGAAATAGGGCCTTGGAATAAGGTTGTAGAGTAAATTCTCCAAGGCCATGAAACTTGAAACTAGAGTTGATTAAAGAGTGTAAAACCCAGTAGTAGCAAGGAATGCTTTCCAAGAAAGCACCTCTAACATAGGTATTAAGCACAAGGTCAGATTAGGGTAAGTGGAGGTGATATCCCCTCCTTCGCTTGCTTTAGTGTCCGTTGGATTACTATGTGTACAAGGGTTTCCAAAGTGTCAAGTCCTCTAGGTGAAAACACTTTTAGAAGCTTTGGGATTTGTTTCCTTGCCCATACGTGTTATCCTAACCCACAACTGTTTTTCCTGGTTATTGATTAAGAATTGGTAACGTTGGTGATTTTTTTCTTAAGATTCCACACAGGTAACTGTGAGTGGGAAGTGTGTGTGGTACCTGAGGCAGATGCCTAATCATCATTTTATCTCTTTTGGAGGGTACCCGACTTCTCAAGGGTACTTTCACCTTAGGTGAACGTTGCGATCTGGTTATTGTAACTCTCTCTCATTCCTTCATTGATAAATCTTGGGACTTAATCAACCCATATCTATCTCTAGAAGGTCCTTTGATCAACTCTTCACTACTTCAGACTCAAGACCTAACCAACTTGGGGTGAGGCTTGGAAGAGTAGTTTGTTTGTTGATTCCTCTCAAGAATTTTGTAGTTGTGTGCTTTGTGGTTTCCTATTAGTTGGCCTTAGGTTGTCTGTGTCTTTCCACTTTTGAATTTTCGATCCAAAGTAGCTAACCAACCACTCCATTGGTCTAGAAGGAACCATAATATTTCTCCTGAAAGTGTGGAACTGCCTCCTCAAAGGTGCAGGTTGAACAACGCTATTTCGTGAGATCCAATGAAGAGACCAAATTTGCATCAAACAATGCCACAAGGGAAGACCCTATGCAATAAGGCCATTATGGATAAATTTCTCAAGGATACCAAACAAGGGACCCCTTCCCAAGGGGATTCTTGTGCTTTTACTTTCTTTGGAAATGTTGGTGCGCCCTTGATGGCCACTTTGAACATTCTTGGATTGACTGTAGGACTATTGCTTTGGCTATGGACATGATCCGAAATCGGATTCAGAAGCCTGTCAGGGCATGAAAAATGCTCAAAAATGAAAGTGCTCGGAATCCAACAAAACCAACACCATTGCGTCCGGCTTGTCTTCTCGATTCCGGCGGTATATTTACTTTGTCAAACAGACTCCGTATGCGAAAGTTATCGCGTTCTGATCGGAAGCCCAAACAGGTAAAAAGTCAAAGGTCAACTGGTCAAAAAGTCAACGTTGATGTCATCATGATGACTGTACAGGAGATGACGTGGCACTCTTTGGCTGATGGTGATTGGACAGGTTTGCTGACAGGGCAGACATGTGGCATGCAACTGGACCAATCAATGGTTGACAAGTGGCATTTGTCCGTCGAATGGGAAAGTGCCATGTGGTACCCAGTCATTAGTCAATGTGGTATGTTTCAAAAAAAAAGTTTTGGGGTCCCTGGGTTTTGAACCCATGACCAACCACTAAGCCTAAGCGCCTTCACTTTAGTCCTATAACCATTGCGCCCAAATTAATTTATGTTATTAAAACCCACAATATT